>JANXHW010000001.1:291347849-291532849 GCA_026170595.1 Plestiodon gilberti rubricaudatus | reverse complement strand
GGGCTGACCACTGCCGTTGCTAGAGGTGGGGCGGAACGGTAACTCTTGCACAGCGGTAACCGCTCCGTTCCATGGTGGCCCCGCCCACTCGCCATCGGAACCAGTCTGAGCGGCGAAGGTAACGCACAGGGAGTCTCCTGCGCGTTGACTTTGCCGTTCGACTGGTTCCAATGGCGAGTGGGCGGGGCCACCATGGAACATAAGAAGAGCCCTGCTGGATCAGGCCAAAGGCCCATCTAGTCCAGCTTCCTGTACCTTACAGTGGCCCCACCAGATGCCTCAAGGAGTACACAGCCAACAAGATAACCTGTTTCCTGTTGTCACTCCCTCGCACCTGGCACAGAGAAAACGTACTTCTAAAGCCAGGAGTCTCCTTTGTCATGGACAGATCACTACTTGGAAGGTTTGAGACTTACTGGAACTTCTTTGCTCCATTGGGTAGGGGACCTGCTCAGAAGGTCAGCCCCACTGGCATTGCTAGAGGTGGAGCGGAACGATATGTCTTGCACAGCGGTAACTGCTCCATTTCCTGAGGCGCCTGAGGGGGGACATGATTGAGACGTATAAAATTGTGCATGGGATGGAGAGAGTGGATAGAGGGAAATTCTTCTCCCTTTCGCACAACACCAGAACCAGGGGACATGCACTAAAACTGAGTGGAGGGAGAGTTAGAACGGACTGAAGAAAATATTTCTTTACCCAGCGTGTAATTTCTTTTCAGCGTGTAATTCATCTGTGGAACTCCTTGCCACAGGATGTGGTGATGGCACCTAGATGCCTTTAAAAGGGGTTTGGATAGATTCATGGAGGAAAAGACCATCACAGGTTACAAGCCATAAGCAACCTCCTGGTTTTAGGAGTAGGTTTTCTCTGTGCCAGGTGCAGGGGAGTGGCAGCAGGAAACAGGTTATCTTGTTGGCTGTGTGCTCCCTGAGGCATCTGGTGGGGCCACTGTGTGATACAGGAAGCTGGACTAGATGGGCCTTTGGCCTGATCCAGCAGGGCTCTTCTTATGTTCTTATGTTCTTATAATCTCATTGATATGAGTAGGAACTGCCTCAGACCACTCACGCTCATCCAGTCTGAGGTTTGCTAACATTTCTCTGGCAGGGCTCCAGTGCATGACCAGAAATGTAGAAAATCAGTTGGCTAAGCTTTGTCCCTCATTGAATGCATCCTCATGGTTGATAAAGTATCATCTGCTTAATTTCTAAGTGCCATACAACTGTTGAAATCACAAGAGCTCTGCCAGTGAAAAAATGGTAGTTCTACCTGAAAACATGCAAAGTAAGAGATTAAGGAGATAGCAAATTTGCTTTCAAGAGCTAGGAAGACAAACAGAAAATAAAATAAAATCGGGGATTACTGCATTTTGCTCCTAGCATCGGGGGGGGGAGGGGGTACATGCAGCCAATGTAACCTAACAGGAGAACACAACCTAACAACCCAGCATGAAACAGAACATAGATGAGACACTTCTGCTAGCAACTTCCAGACCCTCCATATAAGACCTACCCTGAAAATAAGACCTACTGCATTTTTGAAGCCAAAATTAATATAAAACCCGTCTTATTTTCGGGGAAACATGATAGTAAAGCCCATATCACATTTTAAAATCAATGACCTTATAGATTAGAAATGTTTCATGTATAAATCTTCAGATTTTCTGAAGGTGTAAATGCATGCATATGCAGCACGTATCTTCATAAATGCATGTGCAAGAATTTACTCCTTCAGAACATACAAATGGTGGGTGCAGGATTATATCTGCTAGCCCCACCTCACCCATTCATGTGTTCATCTAATGCATGTACGATGCAGACTCTCTGTGCAGATGAACACATGAAGGTTGGGAGCAGGGACAGCAGATACAATGCTAAACTACTGTTCACACACACACACACACACATGCTCACACACTTCACTGCATAAGTGTTGTGGAAACCCCAGCAGCTCAAATCTCCAATCCTGAGTGAAACAACCCAAAAGCACAACAATACAATGACCTAGGGCAGGGGTTCTCAACCCCTTCCCGGCCAAGTACCACCTCCAGCATCACTCCCCTGCTGCATACCACCGGAAGTGACTGGCAGTGACATCATCACCAGTTACTCCCAGGTTTTCAGAGGCCAGAAAACACATGAAGAAGACTCTGGGTAGGTGGGAGGGTCCTTCTCAGCATTCCCGAGAGGCTCAGCTAAAGGCAGAAGTCTCTCGGGAGTGAAAATGCAGCACCGAAAGCGCCGCATTGGAGCAGCGGTCCGGTGGTTCGAGTACCACCAGCAGTTGGCCAAAGTACCACTGGTGGTACTAGTACCACTGGTTGAGAACCCTTGACCTAGGGTAAAATATAGCTGTCATTTTAGGATTATCAGATACACTTTTAAACATCTCAGGGTGGTATACAAACATCTCCCACCCGTGTTATCCTCACAACATCCTTGTGAGGTGGGTAAGGCTGAGAAATGGTGATTGTCCAAGATCACTCAATGAGCTTTCTGACGATTTGAACGGGTTCTCCCCACTCTTCATCCAACACTTTAACCCAAGGGTAAAACATACAGCCTGCGGAAGCTCTTTATCTGGCCCCCATGATAATTGGGCACTCCCAGCACCACCATCAGCTGCTCTCAGCTGCTGCCCTGCAAAGTGATGCATTGGTAGAAGCGGTACTGCTGAAAGAGCGGCGCTGGGACAGCCCAACTATCATGTGGGCGACCCTTTCAGCAGTGCCGCTCCTGAATATCTTGAAAATATGGAAAAGATTTTCATATTTTGTCCTCTGTCATTTGCAGTTGAGTTACTAAGTGAGAAAAAAGTGCTTATTTTTATTTATTTGTTTATTTTTCACATTTTTATACCGCCCTTCCTCCAAGGAGCTCAGAGTGGTGTACATATTTCCTCCCCTCCTTTTGTCCTCACAACAACCCTGTGAGGTAGGTGGGGCTGAGAGATAGTGACTGGCCCAATGTCACCCAGGAAGCTTCGTGGCTGAGCGGGGATTTGAACCTGGATCTTCCAGGTCTAAGTCCGACTTCCAAACCACTACACCATCCTGGCTCTCATCCTGGCTCTTATTTCTGGTCATCACCTGCTTAATGACATCAGTTCCTGTTTAGTGACATCACTTCCAGTCCTCAGCAGGCACCATGAATGCTACTTGGTATGAAACAAGTTTGACACCCCTGCTCTAAACACTACAGCACATTGGATCTCTATCACCTAAACCAGCAAGCCTGGTTCTCACAGGTAGACAATGGTATCATAGCCCCACGGGTGTAACTAGGGTGGGACCTGAGGGGCAGCTGCCTCGGGCGCATCTTTAGGGGACGGCACAACCCTCAGGCTCCACCACCTAATGGCTGCCCTCGTGTTCAGCTCAGAAAGCTCTGAGAGGAACGCAAGGGCAGCCATTCTCCTGCTGCCTCCACATGCCGCCCCTCCTTCTCGCGATCATGAAGAGAAGGGGTGGTGCGTAGAGGCAACAGGTAATCAGCAGCCCTTGCATTCCGCTCAGAGCTCTCGGAGTGGAATGCAATGGCTACCGCATCCTCCCGTCTCTGCGCGCCGCCCCTTCCCTTCATGATTGTGAGGAGAAGGGGCAATGTGTGGAGGCAGCAGGCAATCGGCAGCCCTCGTGGAGAGCTCCGAGCAGAATGTGAGGGCTGCTGATAGTGCCCAAACCCAGAAATGATGTAACATGACATCAAATGACATCACTTCCGGAGGCGCAGCATGCTCCCTTGCCCCAGGCGGCACGGGAGCATGTTACACTTCTGCATAGCCCTCACAGTGACTCTCACAAACCCTGGGATTATGTTTCCTTAAAGGTACAACCCAAAAGGTCAGCTTCTACTTTAGCACTCAAAGTCACTGCTATGCACCTGCAGCAGGAAGCTGGTGACTTAGGGCCAAACTACACATGACGTTACATGCAGTTTGACCCTCCATGGGATTTTTAAGCCCAGTTTGCAGCTGGATCAAAGGGTCACATCGAAGCTGCTGCTGCTGCCAGGAGAGATGCTTCTACTGATGCCAATGGGAGCTTTCCTCCAGGAACTAATAGCAGCTTGGAGCCATTTTCATTGGGACTGTTGCATGAGGAGAAAGGGTTGGATGGCCCTGACCCTGATTGCACCCCTGTGGGTGCTATTTGAGCTTCAAAAAAACCACAGAGGACCAAACTAACGTCACATCTTAGCAAGGTAACATAGCAGGAGTGCTGCAAGGCCCAGCTTGGGCTGTGAAGGTCTTTCCAGAAAGATGTGTAATTATTTATCACATTTGCATCCTCCCCTCTCTCCCCGGAGTTTAGGCCACCCTGCTTGTCCAAGGCCACCCAGTGAACATCCTGGCTGAGCAAGGATTTGAAACCCTGTCTCCCCTGTCCAAGTCTAGCCCTTGATGCACAATACTACACACTCTTCTCTTGGAAGCAACAGCATCTCGTGGGAATGCTGATTCCAAGCCATAAGCTTGCCTGCCGTTCAGGAGCCTAATCTGAATGCATTCATTTACTCATCTGGTTTCCGAACTCCCATGATACCCAAATGTGCAATCAAATGGGCGAGGCCGATCAAATCCCGTTTTCCTAGATCGCTGTGCCCCCTACCTGCCAGTGACATAACCTTAAATAACAAAAGGGTTTCACTCTAAAAACCAACGAGATAATTATCTGATATGTTTCAGTGCTACATACGGAGAAATGAAACTAATTTTTGTCTTAAAAGGAACCTGGCAGCTGCTTAGGTATTCAGCCAACGTTTGAATAAAACAACCCCACTTTCTGCTTGATGTATGCCAAATGGCTTGCTGTTATTTTCAGCAGAGGGTTTGTGTGTGTGTGTGTGTGTGTGTGTGTGTGTGTGTGTGTGTGTGTGTGTGTGTGTGTGTGTGTGTGTGTGTGCGTTTTGCCAGTTCACAACAACCACCATCTATTGTCAGTGCGATGAATAGCCAACAACAGTTTAAAGTCGCAGGCTGCTATCAGCATTGTTCTCCTCTTTAGAAGCACTGGGAACAACGGCATGTTTTCCAGACATGAATGGAAAATGAAATGCTCTGCTTAGGATCCTATCAGCAGCTCTCTTCCCACCCCAAAGACAATGAATGGCAGGTTGAGCTGCCCGTTCTGACAATGAGACTGTTATATCTCCGGGTTAAGGCTGCAAAACTGGGCTTCCCACTCCAAAGAATGTTGCTGGCAAACTTCTTCTGTCTTTAACCCCTTCGTTTACATGCACCAAGTATGGAAATGGCTAGCGTTTTTCACGTTTTGGGGTATGAGCTTTCGACAGAGTGGACATTTCTTTGGCATGATGACTTTGCATTACCCACACACCCACACAATAAAGCACACCAGACAGAGGCTTTGGGAGAAAGGGCCACTTTATTGATTACCAGAACAGAAACTGCAGCAGCGGAAAACCCTAACTTACCAACCCCTAAGCAGGGGAAGTGGCAACCCACTTGCAACAAGTGAAGGCTAAAACCATTTGCAAGGTCTAACCAAAAGTTATTGAGAGGCTCTTCAGTGTTGCTGTGCTCAAAACCGGTGGAATTCTGGTAGACTGAAGTCATGTGCTGTGGGACTGAGCCTGTGCGCTTGCCCCTTTACCCCCATGCTACTTGTTGAAACTGGGTGTAAGAATCAACATGATCCCCAAAGATTTTTAAACTGAATCCTGTAGAACAGAGTTGGGCAGATGTCAGTCAGGGGCTCAGTCTAGCCTCCAGGTCCTAACCAAAATGGCCCAAGATAGTCCCAGATCCCAACGATCTCCGTCCCTTACTGTGGAAGAGGCATATGTTGCAGGACTGCTGCATTGCCCCAACACTCAAACTATCACATTTTCTCTCTTGGGGGGGGGGGGTTAAATGTAAAATATATCACCTGCCTTCTGTCTCAAAGTCTCTCATGATAGTGCAGGACCAATGGGAAGCCATTTCATATCAGCCCAATCCTACTGAAATTCCCCCGACGATGCAGCCTCGTCAACAGAGTGTGTGCTGCATCCGCAGGAGGGAGGGGGCAGTTGAAAAGTTCTCCTTGGGATAAGTGAACATTTTTTCACATACCCTAGGGAAAGACTCCACCACCACCATGGAACTCCTCGAGGCTCGAACCTACGCCTGCTGTATAGCAGGCGTAAGTCCAAGGCATGTGCACTACTCCCCCCATATCCGCTGGGGATATGTTCCAGGCCCCTCCGTGAATACTTGAAACCGTGGATAGGAGCGAACACCCCTTCCATGGTTTCCTGAGGGGGCCCCCGTCCTGCCTCCCCTGCGGGTAGTCGTGTGTGCCCCTCCCAGCTCTTATTTTTCTTTCAGCAAGCTTTGTTTCTTCCTTAAAACAAACAGGGAAGCAGCCTCCATTGCACGCAAGTAGAATGAGACTAAGTCCTAGAGAGGCTCTGTAAGGTTTCTGTTAATCTTGCAGAGCCTCTCCAGTATAGTCTCGTTCTACTTGCCTGCAATAAGAGGCTGCTTCTCCTGTTTGTTTAAGGAAGAAACGAAGCTTACTGGGAAAAAAATAAAAGTCTGGGGGGGGGTCCCCGCGATCCGTGGATAACTGAAACCCTGGATAGCGAATCCATGGATATGGGGGCCCACCTGTAACAGTAGCAGAAAGGAAGACAGATGGGGTTAGGATAGTGCCATGCGAGTGCCACCAATACTGCCCGAGTCTGCCTCCCTCCCTGCCCTCTGCCCCGCCTGGAAACACCCTCGTTCCTCCCCCTTCCGTTCCGCCTCTGCCACTGTCATGTCTACCTTTGCCAGTCTTCTGGCGGGCCTCATGCAAAATGGCTGCTGGTAGCATGCTGTGCACTTTGCCGGAAGCCATTTTACAACAGCGGAACTCTGTTCTGCTGTCATAAACCCCTGTGCGCACTGGCCCAATCCTGGATAGAATTGGGCCGAATAAAAACAAACCCAACGTCAAAACAGCAGATAAAGCAAAATTCATCTCAAAAGAAAAACTCATGGCAGCATCATAAGCAACACAACTTACACACCAAATACCTAGAAGAGTTGGGCTCAAATCCCCCCCCTCCTTAGCACTCAAGGTCACCCAGTGACCTTGGGCCAAGTGTCATTGTGAGAATAAAATGGAAGGGGGGGAGAGACCCATACACATTGTGCTGCAGCTCCTTGGAGGAACGGTAGGTTAAAAAAAAATGAAACTGTGTCTTCTGATAACATGTAATGGTCAATTAGGCCTGTCGAATTTATAAACAACAAGAAAACCAAAAAAATCTCTATTTCCAATCAGGTTCAAATGTGGATATACTTTCTATCCTCCATTGTCCAATTTTATAAAACTTGTTTGTTTTCAACTACCTTGTCTTACAAGTACATTACCTACATTTCCTTTCTCCCCTCTCTGCCAAGTGTCCAGAGAGGGCATTTGATTGTATATGCATTTTTCCCTCCATATAAACTAGAGCTATTGTGTGGCTTCTTCACAGGCAAAGAGCAACATAACAATAGCTATATTGAAGGGCGATTAACTTCAGGGACAGCAGGCCCAGCACGAACAATGAAAGATCTCAAGCACTGAAAACAGCATTGATTCGAAGAACGAAACAAAAGTTTGACACCATTGGAAATTTAAAAAAAGATAAGGAGCAACAAGGTTGTGACATCTCCAGCATACAAACGATTTACATGCCATTAACGTATGCGGGTTGCAGACTACAATTAGGCCAGCATTTAAATAAGTGTTAGCCTTGGCAGTCTGTGTATTATCACGCTGAATTTATGTTGCCTCCAAGGTAAAGAGCAGCTTCGCATTGTAACACACACAGGTAGCATAACGTGTCAAGTGCACTTTCAGCAGCACATTCAGGGGGAGAAATTATGTTTTGCACGAAGCATGGATCGCTTTGTTTCAATCTCCCTCCTTTGCCGCCCTCCACACCTATTCCAGGCACCCATTTCCCCAACCTTTCAAATGGACGATTGTCTTGGTTTGCTTATTTAAAACCCTCGTTTTTATCTTGCACAGTCTCTCCTATAAACAATGACATTTCGAAACAAAGGAAGACATGGGGGAGAAAGGGGAGGGGAAATATAAGGGATTGGGCAGGGCCATTCAACCTGCAACCTTCCGGCACCTGAGACGGCACACCAAATGCTGCCTCCTTTACCTGGTGATGCGCCAGCTTCTGCTCCTCTGACACCCCCTCTTCCTTTTCCAAGCCAGGGATTGGAGGAGGAGGTTTGGTAGAGGCAAGCAGACATACAGAAGCAGGCATTCCCTGCCAATCTGCTGCCTGAGGCGAACACATCAGTTGGACTCATAGATGGGCCAGTCCTAGGCTTGGGAAAGGGGTGGAAAGATGTAAAGGAGGAAACTCAAGTGTACTTCAGTGTATTAAGATTGCTTCATGCAAATGTCTTCTTTCGCCCAAAATTGGCCTGCATATTTTAAAACAAATCAACAAAATAAAATGCCCACCGCTTGATGACCACCACAGATAGAATACCAAAGATAGAATTTTCATTCATTCAATTCACACATTCTCCTAGCAGCGATGAAGGGCAGATTCCTACATTCAAGTTCGTTACTTGACTGCAATATCAAGGGTTGATTTGCACATGTGAACGTAAGAAGTGCCCTGCTGGATCAGACCAAAGGTCCATCTAGTCCACAATCTTTTTCACACAGTGGCCAAGCAGATCCTTGCAGGACGTCCACACAGTAAGGCATGAAGGCAATTGCCCTAAGCAACCGATATAGTGGCATAGTTTCTTTGAACATGGATATTTCATTTAAATATGAAACGTATAGTTCCTCCGTTGGCTAACCACTGATGAGTTCCTCCTTCATGAATGTATCCAATTCCTTATTAAAACCATCTAGGGCAGTGGTTCTCAAACCTTTTAGCACCGGGACCCACTTTTTAAAATGACACTCTATCGGGACCCACCTAGCTTTACGAGACACTCAAACATTTATCTCCCTATATCCCCCATACAAGCTTGCAAACTGCAGGAGCTCAGCTCCTTGCAGAACAATTAGCAGCTATCTTGAAAGCTGCAGGAGCTCAGCTCTTTGAAGGGCAATTAGCAGCGATCTGATTTTAATAGCCTCAGAGCTTGCGGCAATTACTTATCTGAACTTTCCATCACCTGGGACCCACCAGAAATCATGTCGCGACCCACCAAGTGGGTCGCGACCCACAGTTTGAGAAACACTGATCTAGGGGCTACTTACCACAACTTGTAGCAGTGACTTTACAAATGAACTGCACATTGTGTGGAAAAAAAACGTCCTTTTGTTCTGTCCTAATTTTTATGGTCAATCAGTTTAATTGGATATCATTGGCTACAAGTTCTAGTACTATGAAAGAGAAGGAAAAAATTATCTCAGCCAATTTTGTCCACACCTCACGGAACCGGCCATTACTGTTATCACTTCCATATTGTCTTGTATCTTCTCAAATGATGGTTCTCAATGGAATCAGTTCACCTGTTTGACTGCCAAAGATCAAATGTTTAGAGAAGAGAAACCTCTATCCCCACCTCTAACTGACCGTTTCTAGATTTACTTGACCATCAAATGATTCATTAAGTGCCTCAGGAAGGGTATCCCCGAGAAATACAATGTCATTGGCAGCTACTGTTCTCTGAGTATTATTTTTTAATCTATCAGCCCGATTCTAATTAAGGTTTACAGTGGAACAGAGGTTTCGCTGTCATGAATGGCTATATGGTGACATGCACAGCGTGCTGCCAGCGGCTATTTCAGAACGGCCACCGCAAATGGCAGTGGAGCACAGGTATCCCACAGGAGCACAGGTATGCCGGCAGGGAGATGGGTGGTGGGAGGAATAGGGGAGGGGGAAGAACAGGGGAGTGTCTGGGCAGGGAGGGGGGGCGGGTGGGAAGTAGAATGGGGGATCTCAGTGGCATTGGCGTGCACCAGGATCCTATTCTTGTTCCCTCTCCCTTATTCTTCTCCCTTCTGCGCCAGCAAATTGGCTGGCGCAGTCCCATTCAGGCAGCAGAGTCTTGCCGCAGGCTAAAGGAATGAAAGTTCCCTTACCATGAGGAGACCTCCATGACTGCCTCCCCACCATAGGATGCAGCGAGCGCTCCGTTGGCACGGCTGCATCAGCACCGGAGTTTAGTTAGGATTCTGCTGTAAAAGAACTCTTTTCACACTCCTTTTTTCACCTTTTAAAAGAGAAGTTTACTGGGCAAGGGTTTGGGGGATGGTTTTGCTAACATTTTTATTCCACCTTTCAAGGAACTCGGGACAGTTTGCAAGTGTCCCCCCCACCCCGGCCCCATTTTTTCTTCACAACCATGCTGTGAAATAGGTTAGGTGGATAGATCATGACTGGCCCAAGATATCACCCCGTGAAATTCATACTTGAGTGAGAATTGGAACCTAGTCCTATTCCGACATTGCAACCACGATACCTGTGTGTACACATGCACATGTTTTCCACAGCTGCTGCTGCCAATTCAATGCACATTGTAAAGGAGTCTGCGGTACAAAGCACATGCTCAGTGCAAGGTGCCATCTACATCTATCAGGCCTTGCTGTTACTACAAACCAACTGAGAGGAGGACACCCTCAAATGCACTCAGTACTCTTCTACAGCTACAGGTTGGTTGGTCCTACAGTGGCCTTATACTGAGTCAGACCTTTGGTCCATAGAGCCCCATAATGTCTATTCCAAATCAGTGGCGTTGCTCTAGGTGGGGCGGAGCTTTAAGTTCCACTGTGCTCCGACCCACCATCACATTCCAGCACAAGGTGGCCCCGCCCCCTTGCCTTCGGAGCCTTTCAGGGCTGCGAAGGCAATGCTCAGGGAGTCTCCTGCCCATTGCCTTTGCTGCCCTGAAAGGCTCCGAAGGCGAGGGGGCAGGGCTGCCTTGTGCGGGCATGTGATGGTGGGTCTTAGAGCTCCGCCCCACCTAGAGCAACGCCACTGTTCCAAATGGAAGCTCCTGCCCAAGGTCTCAGACAGGGAACTTTCTCACTCAGCACTGCTCCATTTTAACTAAAGAGCCAGGGATTTAACCTGGGACTGTGCGCACACAAAGCATTTGCTCTGTCACCCACAGTGGACAAGTGGCTAGCCTACCGCTACCAACCCATCAGGCAGCTTGTTCCTGTTACCAGTCCTCTTATCAAGGAATCCCACAGCTCCTAGACCCAGAGTTTGAAAGTCACTGTGTTAGATGATGCAAGTATTAGAGAAGTGTAGAGTTGGATTTCTCCCATTGTCTTGGGGTGTTTATCTTTTTCTGCTTCAATGTTATCCGCATCATCGGGAATGCTGACAGGACAGTTACCATTGCGTTGGCTTTCCGTCATTGTAAAGGATTATGACTCCCCATGGCTCTGCCGGTGTGCTGCCAGTGTACCACCAGTGTCTATGTCATCTCCTACTGATCTTCGCTTTCTACATAGACCCACCCCGCGATCATCCAACCTGGCAGGTAATATCGGTCGCCAGTGGGGCTTTCGGCAGCTGGCTACTTTGTAACAATGACACTGAATCAACACTGGGTACATGACCTTTATGGATTCTAGCTGTTGCCAGAAATGTGTGAAGCATTCACAATGAAACGCAAGGCCACTTGGTATTCAGCCTGGACCTCCAACAATTAGCATGAAAGCAAAACATCTTCTCGGTAAAATACTTACATCTTTTGTGTGCATGATTTTAGGAAATAAGAGCGAGTTAAAGATATTGGAGAAAATGACCTGTGCTGGTCTCTACTGTAATTTACAGAATTTTCTTGCTTTCAACACTGGGTAGAATTCTGATCCTAGATATCTTCTGGAAAAACTAGAAGGCCTACAAGGTTTTATTTGGCTTGGGTTTCAAAGATTGTGTGCTTTTTTAAAATCTAAATTAGCATGTTCTTTATTTGCAATGAAAGAGCATGTATCCACTAACAGCAGCAAAACCTAGAAATAAAAGGTGAACGTTTTGTCTGGTTTTCTAGTAAATTGTTTTGAATATTTTTTTGAGAAAGGCAACTAATGTGTTTCTATTATATAAGAATAAATATGTGCAACATGTCTGGTCAAAATGGGAAACCTGTGGCGAGTAGATGCATTAAGCCGCGGAGCTCTTTTTGTGCACTCCGTAGGCTCCAGTGAAAATCCAGAGGCTCCCAACTTTAATTCAAAAATGAAAATAAGTCACTGGAATGAGAACTTTCAGGATTATGTGCAGCTATGTTTTATTCTCACTATTGTAATACTATTGTAATTTATCATAGTTTTATGTATTTGCACTGTGTTTGTAATAATTTTAAAAAAGAAATAAGCAGCCAGCTTCCCTTTCAAAACTCAGTTCTTTAGTTCATTACACATTGTTACACCGTGGTTTCATAAGGACTAGAAACTTATGGAAGCACAGTGTGATCTGTGCAGAATGGATCGAAGGGCTGGGTTTTTTTAAAAAAAGAAACAGCACAGCCCAACTCCTGTCCCTGGGTATAGTGGCTGCAGTACAAGGACATTAAGGAAGCAAGGATAGAGCTATGAACAGGGCCACCCTACCCAGGAGACCAACTAAAGCAGTCAGCTTCCGCAGCAGGTTTGGGGAGTCGTGAGCCCATTCACCCCCGCCACCAAGAGAGCAACTGCCTCAGCCTCCCTTGCTTTAGCCACATCCCTTTTGATGTTTGAGAGGGTCTGATCAGGGACTTTCTGAATCGGCCCGCCCAGGCTTTGCAAGGGGAATAGGCAGGGCCGGCCCACCAATGAGGCAAACTGAAGCTGTTGCCTCAGGCAGCAGACTGACAGGGGGCACCCACCTCCATTCACTGATCCTCTTCCTCCCGCTCCCTGGATTGGAAGCGTAAAAGGATGACAAAGCAGAACTGTGCAGGCGAGGAGAGCAGGTGGGCCAGAGTGCCAGAGGAGGAGAAGTTGGCAAAGCACCAGTTAAGGGGGCAGCATTTCATGAGCTGCCTCAGGCACCAGAAGGTCTTTGGCTGGCTCTGGGCACAGCATCAGTGAGGGAGCTGCCAGAAGCTTTCCTCCATCATGCCACATCCATATTTCTGAGGTTCCTTTAAATGGAGATGTGAGGCTTCTGCCCTGGTCCCACTCATGGGGTAGGATTGGAACAAGCCTCAGACAGGGCAGGGGGGTACTACACGCACAGTCCTCCTCCTGCCCAGGTGCGCTTGCTCCTGAACTCAAGCAGCCAGGGAGCTCCTCACTCACTGACTGCCTCTCAGGTAATGAGCCTCCTCATCGGCTTCCCTTGACCCCTTTTAAGGCTGCCTGACCCTGCAGCTCCACCCCCTTCCCTGGCCTTGTCCTCCTCTCGTGTCAGGGGCAGGATCCTGCCGGCACTTGGAGGGCTCAAGTGTGAGATCCTGCCTGCACTTGGAGGACTCAGACTGGGCTCGCCGGGGGCTTTGCAGCTGCTAGTTGGAGCAGTCGTCCAGGAGGGGTCCATGGAGTGGGGGCAATGTGGGGTACTGGAACAGTTGGCGCCAAGGCCCTGGAGGGGTACGGCGGAGGGGAGTCAGGGTCCCCAGGGGTGACGGATACCTGATAGGAGATACCAGAGATTGTAGCTGAGCCCTTCTGCATGCAAAGCATGTGTCCAGTGACTGAGCTGCAGCCCATTGATTGACAACTGACGATACCTCCCGTTTTATCTTCCTTCAGTTCTGCCTCAAAATATCTCCCTGGTAGTCCCAATCTTGCCAGGACTTACACTTGAGCTCCTCGTTCCATACCGGTGCCTACAAGCCAGCAGTAATGCATTTCTTTGGCTGGGAAACAGTTGATTATTATGATGAGGATCAAGAAATTTCCATCGAGCAAATTCGCAGACTGGACCATGAACTTTAAAGGAAGCTCATCTCTGATGCTTCAAGCAAGTGAAGTTGCAACACACAAACACAAGGTCCACACTGACTGTAATGCAGTCTGATTGAAAATATCCCTTGGGGAAGGTTTTAATGATTGTTAAAAAGGCTTGACAGCATCCCGTCATACTATGTCCATGTTACAAAGTCACAAAGCAACAAACTTGCTTTGGAGGGGGGAGGAAGCTAATGCAGAATAGAAAACCTATGCTTGGACAAAGCCAAGGACAACAGCAAAGATCACCTACAATTATCACCATTTCCTTCAGCATCAGGGCACAGAGAACTGAATGCCTTTGATGGGTTGTCATTTTCGCCCATTTCTGCTCCTTGAAAGATAATGCAACCAGCAACTGAGAATCATACAGCCAAATACAAAGACCCGGATCCAGCTCTAGTGATATGTACGGTAACTAGTTACATGCAACAACCAGTGATCAGAGATGCAGTCGTGTATCTGCATCGACACACCCATCCAGTTCACTAGGGCCTGGATATACTCTGCAAAGCAGGACAGGGTGCATGTGTGTCAAGCTATACATTTGTATTTGCAATAACTGCTGCACACAGTTGGAGTCTTGCTTATGCACATGGGTTTTCCTTGATAAATTGAAACAAGTATGTGTGAAGAACCTTGGCAGAAATCATCATCTCATATTAGCAACATTTGGAAAAGTCACAATTTTTCTTAAGTTTCCAAGCTTAGCCATTCCCTCACTGAACGTATTGAAATCTCCCTTCTTTTAGCTACTTTGTCCACACACAGTGTCGGTCTGAGGAGTGCCCAGTATTGATATGGTTGCATCTGAAATGAAAAAAAAAGTTTTTTAAAAAATCCACTCCTGCTCATTTCTTTTAAATTGCAAAGGGTGTCTGGAGGCAAGAAAATGGTGCCCATGTTGAAATCTGTTGCCAGAAGTTATTACTTCATGGGAAAACTGGTCCTAACCATTGGGTGCAATCCAGAGGTCCATCCAAGGACTTCCCAGTTTTACATATGAGTAAACATTCTGCGGGCCAGCGGGTGGCGCAGCGGGTTAAACCGCTGAACCATGAGCTGTCGATCGAAAGGTCGGCAGTTCGATTCCTGCCGCGGGGTGAGCGCTCGTTGCTTGGCCAGCTCCTGCCAACCTAGCAGTTCCAAAGCATGTCAATGCGAGTAGATAAATAGGTACCACTTGCGGGAAGGTAAATAGCGCTCCGTGTTCCAGCTGCATGCTACGCGCTGTGGCAAGGAGAGTCATGCCGGCCACATGACCATGGAGGCGTCTTCGGACAACATTGGCTCTTCGGCTTTGAAATGGAGATGAGCACCACACCCTAGAGTCAGACACGACTGGACTTAATTGTCAGGGGTCACCTTTACCTTTTTAAACATTCTGCACACACATTCCTATCAAGAACTTTCTTTCATTGACTTACTGCGCAATCCGACTTAACTTTTTTCCAGTGTAACCATCGGCCCAGCAAGAACGGGAGGCCCCAGAACGGAAAAGGGATTCAAATCCCCTCCAAAAGAGGAATTCAAAGGGGATTTGAGTCCTTTTTCCATTCTGGGGCCTCCCGTTCTCGCTGGGCCGATGGTTACACTGGCAAAAAAGTTAAGTCGGATTGCGCTGTAAAATGCCCAAAACGGAACAACGTGGCCCAGTTTTCCAAATTGTACAGGTGTTATGGGCGTGCCAGTCATGCTCTCCCCAAGACCATCTCCAATAATTCAGTGGAGCTATTGCAAAACGTTAATAAGTCACTGGAAATGGTCTCATAAGCCTCTTCATTTATGGTTCCTCTTCAACTCTTAGGTTCCTCTTAGATTCCTCTTCAACTGTTCAACATCTCTTCAACTGTTTCCCTGTAGGGAACCGCCAAATAAGACCATTGTGGTAGAGATGGTGATTTCAAGCTCTCCTGTTCAGGAATGACTTTGACAAGTTGAAACGATTCATAGCAGAGCTACATTGTAAAATTTCGAAGATAAATTATACCAGGAGAGTTTGAAGGAACTAAATAGTTTTACCCTAGGAAAAAGATTGATGACGCATTGATCATTTTAGTGGGAATTGCTGGATATGCTTGTTAGTTCAAAGACACCAACTAGTGCCGATTTGGAAGACTTTTGGGTTGGTTTTTGGGCCTATCCTAGATAGGATTGGGACGGCATGCACAGGGCTTTACGACAGCAGGGCAAAGTTCTGCTGTCACAAAATGGCTTACAGTAGCATGTGCAGCATGGCACTGGTGGCCATTTTGAGTGCGCTGCTACAAACCAGGGGCAGCGCAGGCGGCTCCCTGCCAGACCCACAAAGGTAGGTGAGACAGTGGTAGGGGCAAAGACTAAGTAACTAGTTACATGCAACAACTAGTGATCAGAGATGGAGTCGTGTATCTGCATCGATACAGGGTGTTCCTGGGCGTGGAGGGAGGTGGACTAAGGGTAGTGTTGGTGGCACTCGCGTGCACCGATATATCTAACCCAATCCATCTCCCTTACCGCCACCATTACACCCTTGGACCAGAGACGTTGTGATGGTCACGGGGGAGTGTACCTGCCGCTGGATCCATTCCCCCCCCCCCGCCGCCGCTGGCTCCTCTTCGCAGCCATTCTTGGCTGCAAGTTTTGCCCTCCCACCCTCCCAGGTGCCATTTGGCTCCAGAAAGGAGCCGAAAAGCGTCGGGGGTGTGTGTTTCCACACCGCGGCGGTGCGTGATGACTTCATGCCCATCAAGGGTGGGGCGTATGGCATCCCTTGTGGGGGTGTCGTGGAGGCCCCCTCCCATGGGGGCTGTAGGGCCGCTACTGCCTTGGACTTACGCCTTCTAAACAGCTGACGTAGATCTGAAGAGTCCCATGGCGGGGGTGGAAGTTTTCCCTGGGGCAAATGAACAAAAGTCCACTTACCCCAAGGAGACCTTTCCAACTACCCCTCCTTCCATGGATACTGCACATGTTCTGTTGGCATGGCTGCATCGGTCGGTAGGGATTTGGATACAATTGGGCTGTATGTTTCATTGTGGAACAGCAATCTCTTCGCATATTTTTTTCTTCTGACAATGTTTCAGGAATACGGGAATTGAAGCCATGTAGTATAACTGAAATATTGTAAATTGATAGCTGGCCATGAAAGCTTCAGAATGAATTTTTTTCTTCTGTAAAATGGATTGTATCAAGTCCTGAATTACTTGCCTTAAGGATAAGGAAGTCCACATGCCCACTAACAGTTGAGAAGCATATGCTTCACATGCTGAAGGACCCACATTTAATCCCTGGCATCCCTAGGTAGGACTGAGAAGGACTCGAGACTGGCAGCAAGTCAGCGTAAGCGATACTGGGCTATATGGACCAATGGTCTGACCCCATAGAAGGCAGTTTCATCCACATATACACTGTGCAGGTGCGTTGTGGATAGGGAAGGAACATGGGTGTTCATGTTCCTTTATTGCTTAATTATTTAAACCTTTTTTTCTAACTCGCATCTTTGTTCCCAGGAAGAAAGAAGTTCAGGTTTGCTGAATGCACATGAAGATTATCAATGAAGTAGTCTTTGGCAGCATATAATTCAGAAACAAGGGCTGTGAATTCATTCACAGTAACAAAAGCACAAAACATTTATGAGTCACTGAAGTTAAATGGCAGAAGCAGAAAGGATGTTTATCCACAGAACGAGCATCTTCTAATTGTCTTCCCCATATTTAAGTCAAGAGGTACCAGAGTATGTTTTGAAACGCCAAGGAAGAGTTTCCACTGGTCGACAATGTTAGCGTGAAACGTGGAGCGGGGTTGCTACCGTTCTTTCTTGCTATTAAGAGCTTAGAGCGTACTCTTATAAACATATTTATGAAGTAAGAGCAAGAGACTTCATCTTGGCAGCTCAGAATCTAACACCATTCTGTATCTATATTATTTTCAGGATTAGAAGCCATTAATTCCTAAAATTGTGCTCTGGAGCATAAGTGGCAACAGCTGTAGCTCTCTGCTCAGTGTCTTTCCACATGGGTTGCTTTCGGCTCAAGATACGCATGAAAAAAGCACCCAAAAGGGGTGCTACTTTACAGATAGGGTTTGTAAAAAAAAAATTATAAAAAAGAAAGAGGCTGAAGTCCACTGTCCATAAAATGAACAACCTGGGTGTTAATAAAATGGCAACTCGGCGCAACACTTCCTGTTTCTGTAATCCATTCTTCTTCCATGCACAAACTAATAAAATGCCTCTTCTTATTATGTCACTACTGTACATGAAACATTTCATGCATAAAATATTAATCCCACACACTGGTCTTCGGAGGGACTGATTGCACTGGCTTCAAAATGACGGTGGTTTCTGAGCGAAGCATTGTCAAGGCTATACCCAAGATCCGCCAGAGGTTTTAACGAAAAGTAAGAAAAGCAGATGCTTTGGCTATAGTAGTTTAAACTTGATGCTCCATTAGGGTCCTCCTCCTAGAACGATTCTATTGTCATGCCTATAGTATCATTATTATTACTATAGAATAATAACTATGATTCTCTTATCCTAGATTCTACCATGATGGAGTGATCATCTTAAGCCTTTTTGGTATCCCAGCCTTGATCTTCCACCTACCCTCTAGAAATGCCACTCTGTCCCACTTTCTGTGCGGCAGTTATAGCTCAGAGCACATGCTTTGCATACAGAAGAACCCAGGTTCTGTCTCGGCCATCTCTGACCTTTGTCTTGAAACCCTGGGGCAGAGGCGTCAGGCGCCGGGAGGGCGCCCGGGCACGAGGGGGCAGGGCCAGCATCGCGTCACGTCAACGCGCCGTAGACGCGGGGGGCCCCCCCGCCCGTTTTGCTCCCATTTCGGAGCCAAACGGCTCCAGGGAGGGAGGGTGGGCCCAAACAACGAACGACACTGCTGTTCAGGACACGGTGAGTTCGCCGCCCTCCCGCAATTGAGCACCTGGAGCTCCTGCTCCACGCGCTCCGCCGTAGTTACGGCGCTGCCCTGGGGAGCCTTGGCTAGTATCAATACAAATGACGCAGAGCTAGATGGACTGAAGCCTGACTCTGTATAGAAGGCAGGTTTGTATAAGAACTGCAAGTACAGAGAGTTGAAATTAGCCCAGAAAGTGTAGCAGCAGCCATGGAAAAGCATTTCCCCATCACATGTGGAAAATATAACCACATTTATATTCCCCATCCCATCTCCAAAGTGCTCAGGGCAGCAAGCATGAGGATGATTCCCTTGAATCCTCACAACAACCTCGTGAGGTTTGCTAGTGTGAGAGAGTGCCTAGTCCGGCCAATGGGTTTAGCTGTGCAATGATTTCAGGACCGGCTTCAGGGGACTGCCCTCCAATGGACCCTCTCCTACTGAGTTGGCCATGATGATGATGATGATGAAGAAGAAGAAGAAGAAGAAGAAGAAGAAGAAGAAGAAGAAGAAGAAGAAGAAGTTTATATACCTCTATTCCAACAAAACAAGTTCACAAAGCGGTTTATAGAGAAAGTCAAATAATTAAATGGCTTCCTGTTTCAAAAGGGCTCACAATCTCAAAAGATGAAGAACACCAGCAACAGCCACTAGAAAAATCACTGTCCTACAGTGAAGAGGGACAGTTAGGCCGGAACTACACCAAATCAGCTCACATCTGGGGAGTCACAAGCTTAGGGAATGGGACGCCCCACCCCGAGACGCTTCCCTCCACCAGATACCTTCCCCTCCTAGTATCCCTGCGTGTCCTTCCTGAGTGGTCGCACATGTGTCCAGTGGTGTTCTTATGCCGGGGGCGCTGGTGTGCTGCGCCCCAGGCGTGGAGTGGGCACGGTGCTTCCGGGGGGCGCGGCGCTGGAGCCCGGCTGCTGAGCCCCCGGGAAGCAGCGCGCCCACTCGGCGCGTCACCGGCTTCCGGAGATGCTTTTCTCTGAAGCCGGGAAGCCCTCCTCCTTGCAACCGCTCAGTTTGGTGGTCGAGGGCTTTGTGAGCCGGCCGAACGCGTCGCCCGCTTTCATTTGGGCTTTCTGCACATGCGCAGAACCTTTCTGAGGGCAAACGGGCTGCGACACCATAGGCCGGTGGAGTGCTTGCTCTGCTGGCCTATCTTTGGAGAGGATCAGGCTGCCCGTCATGACATTCTCTGAGTGACCTTGGGCAAGTCACAATGTTATCTCACCCATCTCACAGGGTTATTATGAAGATAAAAGGAGGGAGAACAATGTGTGCCCTCTGAGCTACTTGGAGGCAGGGTAAGATATAAATGCAGTATATAAAATCCATTGCTGAACTGTACCACTTCATCATGGGGTAGGGAGGGGGGGGGGAAGGAAGCAAAACGGGGGTTCAAGAACTTCAGTCTAGAAAAAAGGCACCTGAAGGGGGACATGATTGAAACGTATAAAATTATGCATGGGATGGAGAGAGTGGATAGAGAAGTTATTTTCCCTCTCACACAACACTAGAACTAGGGGACATCCAGTAAAATTGAGCGGAGGGAGTATTAAAACAAACAAAAGAAAATATTTCTTCACCCAGCGTGTAATTCATCTGTGGAACTCCTTGCCACAGGATGTGGTGATGGCACCTAGCCTGGATGTCTTTAAAAAGGGTTTGGATAGATTCATGAGGAAAGGTCCATCACAGGTTACAAGCCATGATGGGGATAAGCAACCTCCTGGTCTTAGTAATAGGCTATCTCTCTCTTAGTGCCAGATGCAAGGGAGTAGCGACAGGATACAGGTATCTTGTTGTCTTGTGTGCTCCCTGAGGCATCTGGTGGGGCCACTGTGAGATACAGGAAGCTGGACTAGATGGGCCTTTGGCCTGATCCAGCAGGGCTCTTCTTACGTTCTTATAGTTCGTGCCTTGATGACATCTCAATTAGATTAGAAGCTGCTAAACCTATACTGAACCGGACTATTGATCCCTCTAGCTCAGTATTGTCTACTACAGTGACTGGCCTTGGCTGTTAGGGTTCCAGGCAGGGATCTTTTCCAGGAGATGTCCTGATTGAACCTGGGGCCATCTGCATGCAGGGGGAGAAGATGCCCTGAATAGTGAGCAGGGAAGACAATGCCAATTGTCCAAGAGGCTTGGCATGGGGTGGGTGGGGATGGCCTGGATGCCTTTAAAAGGGGTTTGTTTGGATAACTTCATGGAGGAAAAGTCCATCACAGGTTACAAGTCATGAGTATATGCAACCTCCTGGTTTTAGTAGTAGGATATATCAGGATGGTGTAGTGGTTTGGGAGTTGGACTCAGACCTGGAAGATCCAGGTTCAAATCCCCGCTCAGCCACGAAGCTTCCTGGGTGACCTTGGGCCAGCCACTATCTCTCAGCCTCACCTACCTCACAGGGTTGTTGTGAGGACAAAAGGAGGGGAGGAACTATGTACACCACCCTGAGCTCCTTGGAGAAAGGGTGGTATAAAAATGTGAAAAAAAATAATGCCAGATGCAAGGGAGTGGCGACAGGATACAGGTATCTTGTTATCTTGTGGGCTCCCTGAGGCATCTGGTGGGCCACTGCGAGATACAGGAAGCTGGGCTGGATGGGCCTTTGGCCTGATCCAGCAGGGCTTATGTTTTTATAGTGTGGTTACCAACAGCACTCATGTGCACCAGTATCCTATGCTCCCTCCTCTCCCCTTCCCTCTCCCTTACTCACTTCGGTTCTGCACCAGCAAAATGGCTGGTGTGCAGAACTAAGGAGACCCACTGGGGAAGCAGAGGCGAGGAGACCTCCCTGACTGGTCCCTCCACCATAAGATGCACAATGCTCTATTGGCATGACTGCATCAGTGTGTGTGGGGGGCTGATATAATTAGGCTGTTTACCAATTATCCTATGTTCTTGCCTATCTAGTAACTGTTTCTGTACATGGGGAACCTAAGTATGGGTTTCGGTTACATGTCAAGTCTACATGGCAACAGGCATATATAAACCCAAAATCTGGGACCCACCTGAATGCCATCCTTATCAAGGGTGAGGAACCTGGCTTACACATCAGTGCATGTTGAAACAAGCCCACAGCAACTAAAGCATCCTTAGCTATGCTTGTTTAAAAACAGGCACTTACACATGAGATTTCTTCTGCGTTTGGGTACGAACAATGTCCAATTATGGCCTTTTCTTTGGAAATAAATTAGAACTTCAATGGGGTATCAACTAATTATCTCCCAAGGAAAAAAACCCTTTAATTTTATGTTAATAGCGCTAAAGGAATATTTAGCTGTGTCATTTATGTATGAAATGATGTTATAAGCCTCACAACCCAGAAGTGCTACAAGGGTTTAAATCGGGAGCTATAGCCGTGCAGAGTGACCTTGCCCCCTCTTCCCAGGTGGCAAGATGTATGAGAAATTGGCAACACCATACCATATGATTAATTAAGCTTCATCATGGAATTCTAAAACCGTCGTAACTAGCCAAGCTACGCGAGTACAGCCCTGTTAAAAGATTCCGTCAGTTATTGGGCAAAGCGCTCTACATTAGTAGATTTGGCATTCATCAGAGAAAAGATCAATGAAGCTAACGTGTCAAAGGGGTTTTTATTCTCGAGGATAAGAATGGAGCAAGAAACCCTTACAAAACGTTAAATAGTGAAACCAGTGAATTCATGTTGACTTAGGACGAAAACAACAGAGGT
Source organism: Plestiodon gilberti rubricaudatus (assembly GCA_026170595.1). NCBI lineage: Eukaryota > Metazoa > Chordata > Lepidosauria > Squamata > Scincidae > Plestiodon > Plestiodon gilberti. The sequence continues at coordinate 291,510,381 of JANXHW010000001.1, read as the reverse complement.
TTTTTTCCTCTGTTTTTTTTAACGACATGACAGAATCCTTGTTCATATAAAGGTAATTTTTCTTGCTAGAAAGACTCCCACTAGGAAATGTGAGGTTGGCTTATCTGAAGGTTTTTGCAGATATTAAAATCTGTAAATGTCATCCCCTAAGACTGCCATTCAGTTCTCAGAAAATGGAAGAGGGAGGATGCCCTTTGCTAAATGTTTATCAATGCACATGTCCGCCACCACACTGTACTTCTTTAAGACACGCAACCGGAATCCATGACAAAAAGAGCAAACAAATTTAGATTCCGTTTGCTTGGTCCTAGAAGCGTAGCACTGATGGGTCCTAGAAGTGTTGCATTTAATTATACACTATTAAATCATGTGTATAAATCATGGAAAATCCAAAGGCATTCTAGTGCAAAGGAAGATCTCGAATCCAGGCAGAAAACAGAGGCATCAAACCAGTGACGTACCTACGCCCGGCGGGAGGGAGGGCCGCGAATGGAAATGTGTCACGTCCTCCCCCCCCCCCCGCTGGAGGTGACGTCATCGCCGCCGCCGCTGCTCAAAACTTTCCAAGGCCTTTTTTCGCCGCAACCCACCTGCTCGCGTCCTTTTCGCTGCCGTGGCGCTGTTGTGTCCCCCCCCCGCTTGCCGCCTGGGGGCAGACCACCCCACCCCAGACAGCCCAACAACGCCTCTGCAGCAAACCTCCTCCTTTGCTGTCAAAATGAACTAGAGCAGGGGTGGACACTCTCTAAAATGCCAAAATGCCAAGTAGGTCTCAGGCCCAGGCAATCCTGTAATTTTGGTTTGGTGCTTTCAGTTAGCGGTGGCGCAACAGTCTGATGTCATCAGTAGTTCCTAACAGGAAGATGGCTATTTAGGAGGTTTTAAGCTCTTTCAATAGCATTTTGTTTGGGAGTTTGAGGAAACACTGTGGTCTTTTTTACCGTGGAGATACTTACCTGGCAACTAAAATGACTCTTTGACAAAACTGCTTAGTTCCCACGCCCTACTGTCACTAAGGCTGCAGTCCTATGCACATGTACCTGGGGGGAAGCCCTTCTGAACACAGAGGGATTTCCTCCTGAGAAAATATGCATAGGATTGTGGTGCTTGACTAGGTACGTGTAATGGAAATAGATGCAGATGCTTCCCCTATTTACCTCTGCCTCCAGCTCCCTCCCCTTCCTCTGTTGTCCCCTCATTATGCTTTCCATATGATGGTGCAGTTTGCATCTTTCTTGGACTCTACAGCAGTGATTCCCAAATTGGGAGGCGCAGCTCACAGCGGAGCCGCAGAAGTCAGCCAGGGGAGCCACAGAGTCCCATGGAATTCTCTCGGAAAACAGTGCAATGCCAATTGGCAGGCATCAACATAATGTAATGGGAGGCCTACAACAAATCTACAACATTTCTTACCGTGCAATCCAGTGTAAGTAGAGCAGGGTGTCGCGCAAGTGCCGTGAAGCACTTGTGCAACACCCGGAGAGCAAGCAGCACCAGCGCTGCGGCTGGTGCTGCTTGCCCCGCTGTCTCCCCGGCCCTGCAGCTGCTGGACCAGATAAGTCCTACGTCGGTCAGGGCAGGGGCGGGGGGAGGGCAGACTGGGTTGCTAGGGAGGGTGGCTATTGGCCACCTGGGCCCTGGAGGGGGTGGGGATACTGGGGGCCAAGATCTTCGGTATCCTGAACTCCTTCCAGGTCCCAGGTACACTGGCACAGGCGGTGTGAATATACGCAAGCTCTAGAGCTCAAGTACATTTGTGTAGGCCCATTGGGCCTACCACCACTTACACGGGGGGAAGGGGACAATCGTCCCCTTCTTCCGTGTTGTTCCCATGTTGCCCTGGGGCAGCCTGGGAACTCAATAGGATGCGGCAGTTGGCCCTTTAGGCCGGCCGCCGCAACCTACACAGGATTGGACTGTTAGCCTGGAGCCAGATTTCCACACAGCCTAGAGGGCAATTGGCACACTCACAGCACAATCCTGTGCAAAAAAGCGCCATAAAACACTTTTGCGGCACCCAGCAACTGGTGCAGGGATAGAGGGAGGGTGGACCAGGGGTAGAGGGAAGGGTAGAGGGAGGGTGGACCAGGCAGGGAGGGAGGGCGGCCATTGGCCGAACTGGGCAGGGGGAGGGTGATATCCCCAGCCCTTTCCCGGCCTGGTTTGCCCCAACATCCGGCCTCCAGAGGTGGCCTACATTTTAGTAGGCCGATTGGGCTTGGCCGAGTTGCGCCGAGGAAAGGGGACGATTGTCCCCTTCCCTCAAGGTGCACCCGGGCTGCCTAGGATACCACGGCCGGCCCTTAAGGCCAGCCAGGTATCCTTACACAGGATTGGGCTGCCCTATACACACTTACCTCCATTGAACATAGTGGGACTTACTGCTGAGGAAACATGTATAGGATCGTGCTGTCATTCTCTCCCACAATTAGGCTACTAGTGTCCAGATACTACTACTACTACTACCAATAACAATAACAATAACAATAACAACAACAACAACAATAACAATAACAATAATAATGTAGTTTTTATTTGCAAAAAATATCTGAACTACTGCCCATAACGGGCATTCATGACACACCCTGTCTCTTCACCCCTTGTGTGAAAGGGCCTCTAGTCCCTTTGGAGACGGTATACATTTCAGTGAGAAAGGATTCTCCATTGTTTACCCTATTCTTTATGATGTAAATGTGCCCCGATTTTATTTGTGGGATTGGGTCTCAGAGGCCCCTTTGTGGCAATGGGGTTTCATTTAATAAATGTCCTTTTAATCCCAATGCTCTATCAGGAGAATTTAAGCTTGTTCCAATTCTTTGATTGCTTTTTAGGGATTATAGGAAACTTCATTGTCCTCTACTCTGCTGTGAATAAGCAAATTTAAATGATAGGTGGGTACCAAAAAGGAATCTATCGATATCCCTTAGATATATGCAGACTATATATGCATTTATATAGCTTACAAAAGAGAGAGTGCTCCCTCTATGCCATATGAGAAAAAAAATATCAAATCAAGGCACGGAGAAACTGAAAAATACTACATGTATCATTCACCTGATTTCAATTGTGGCTCCCTTTGAACCTCGGCCAAATCATTTTGTACATTAAAAATTGGTCAGGGATGATAAGATTCCATTTTCATGGTTGGTAATGCAGAACCGGTGAAAGAATACAATTACAGACCCCTGAGTAAACTCTGCGAATGTCAACTTGATGTAAATGATCAAGTGTCGACAAAGGGGCTGGCTGGTGGAAGGGGAGGGGGGTGGCAGACTGAAAAAGGGGGAGGCCACAGGGAGAAAGGCGCATGCATCCTTGCAGGCCTCTAATGCCCTGGGTGGGGAGTGTGCTTATGTGTGAGTTCTGACCTGCTGGTTTGGAATCCACCCCAGCCAAACTGCCACCCATTTCCTGCCACTGAAAAATGCTCAGCTAGGTTGCAGGAGAGCAAAAGAAGCACACGTTCCAACTGTTCCTATTTTCCAGTCACTATCCCTGACACATCACTCTCCCTGTTTTGCGTTTGGGGGAGATTGGGGGTGCTTTTTTTTACAAATGTGATAGTGTGGTGCTCACACGCAATCCTGTGCATTCGTTTCCCTTCTTTCTGCTCCATAACTGTGTGAAAAGGCTCCTAAATGCACTTGAGCGGCAGATTGTCTATCAGACAGGAGTGAGCAAACCTTTTGGTTAAGGGGCCACACTGGAGCATGGAAAGGGCATGGAAGGCCACCATAATGCATACTTCTTTTTATAATTACTATCATAAAGTTGATATCAGTTCTGTTAAAAAAAAAAGATTTTGCCTTTCATTCTTTTTTGATCAAATGACATTCACTGTCTATCCCACCCACCCACCCCGGACTCACTTTGAATTGGAGGAATTCTGGGAAGGAAAATAGACAATTTCCCATTCTTGTTCTCTCATTTGTTTACAATCAGTTCTTTTAGATTTGCGCTTCTCCCAGACAGGATGCACCCTTGCTTAGCTCAATCCTGGCGTGGTTGGTCGGTCAACATGGGCAATCACCCTTCTTCCATGCACACGCATACCAACACTGTCTCTGGGCACAGGGCTGCTATATTTGGGTAGTGTCAGTATCATCGTGCACATGAGAGTAGGATCTGAGAGACAGATGGTTAGTCATAAACAGGGATCAGTCAGAAGGCTGGACAGGAGACTTCCGGGGGTCTTATTCTGCCCACCTCTACTATAAGAAGTACAACCAGATACATTGTGAGATGAAAACGTTCTATTAAACATTTTGAATTTTTCTTTTAAGGAAACTATTGTAAGTCAGTTTGATACCACGCGTGTTGCTGATGCAGCCGTGCCAATGGAGCATGCGCTGCATCCTGCGGAGTAGCACAGCCAGAGGGGGGGCACGGTAAGTGCTGCATGGCGTTACACGGAAGTGCAAAGTGGCCCCTCCCACTCACCGTTGGAGATAGTCCGGCAGCAAAGGCAGCTTTCAGCCACCAATCTGCTTTCTGCCCAACAGTGGACTTCTGGCTCCAGCTCTGCTGTACACTGATGGTGGAGATTTCATCTATTGGAGAAGCTACTGGTTTATAGCTGAGAAGAGAAAGGAGACAGCACTTGCAGAGGATGTGGTTTGACTGACCATGGGTCCAATGTCTGAAGGAATGCCTATGGAGCCAATGCCTTATGAACCACTTTCCTTGTGAATCATCAGAGGGCAGTGGCAGTTTTGACAGGCATAGGCAGCAACAGTCATTGGGCAGGTGCTGTAGAAGTGCTTGCAATGATAAAAAATGTTCCCCTCTTCCTTCTCCTCCTCCTCCACCGGAGCTTCAGTTATGATCTGGTACATGTGCAGAAGAATGTGGTGGTAGTGTGGACTGAACCATTTCAGAGTACAGGTAGGGACACCTGTTTTGAATCCCCCCCCCAATGTAAAAACAACACATTGAAAGTAAAATTGTGCATTAGGGAAAGAGGATCTAGCCCAGCTCATTCTCCATTGTCCTAGTTTTCTATCTGCAGCTATTTTTTTCCCACATAGAAGAACATTTTAACAAACAATCTCCCCCATCTGCAGAAAAAAAGTGGTTACTGCCTCCAAACTACATCGCTTCATTCCCATTCATGCTGCTGCATGTATAAACCCTCCAGGATGAGAGAGCCAGGATGGTGTAGTGGTTTGGGAGTCAGACTTAGACCTGGAAGATCCAGGTTCAAATCCCCGCTCAGCCACGAAGCTTCCTGGGTGACCTTGGGCCAGTCACTATCTCTCAGCCCCACCTACCTCACAGGGTTGTTGTGAGGACAAAAAGGAGGGGAGGAAATATGTACACCACTCTGAGCTCCTTGGAGGAAGGGCGGTATAAAAATGGGTAAAAAAAATAATAATAAACCAGGCTTCCATGTGGTCATCTGATGAATGCCATTATCAGTAAGTTGCATTGCTGCAGCTATACCACACACACTCCAGATGTTCACAGGAGCAAAACAGCACCTGTTGAGCAGTTGCCTGCTGGAATCTGTGGGAAGCCACACACACCATCCCGTCACCCCTACTTTATTTACTATAACCTCATGGTCTCCAAATCTGTGTTAATTTACAAATCAAACATTGATCCACTGTTCCATGAAAACATCACAAGCATGTACTTTCAGCATAAAGAAAACGAGTACGAATTGCTCTTTTCCGGCAGGGTTGAATCACATAGGGAACAATGCCCTCTATACATGCAATTTTAACATGACTACTTGTGCAACAAAATTCCACCCCACAATAAAGAAAGAGAACACAAGCACTTTCCAACAGTTGAAACAGCTTTTCATATTTATTCTATAATTTCTACTTAACATTATAAAAGGGGGAAACTCTGCTAAAGCAGTCTTGAACACGCAACAAAAATAAAGTGCTTGTAAGCCAGGATGGTGTAGTGGTTTGGGAGTCGGACTTAGACCTGGAAGATCCAGGTTCAAATCCCCGCTCAGCCACGAAGCTTCCTGGGTGACCTTGGGCCAGTCACTATCTCTCAGCCCCACCTACCTCACAGGGTTGTTGTGAGGACAAAAAGGAGGGGAGGAAATATGTACACCACTCTGAGCTCCTTGGAGGAAGGGCGGTATAAAAATGTGAAAAATAAAATAAATAAATAAAACTACACCTTATGCCCCAAGAAACTACAGATATGATCCAGTCCAATTCAGCACTTTGAAGTCCCACTTAATTATTAAGAACATGCTCGATGTTCTCATAACCCAATCCTACAACAGCCTTCTGCTGACGGAACTCATGTTCTGTTGATGGAAGGCTCAGGACACTGGTGCTGCAATGTGCTCAGTGCTCAGTGTGTGGCAACTACACACATGCCACTGGAGCACCGCCAATGCTAATAAGTTGTGGGTGGGGTGGGATGTGGGCGGGGAGGGGGAGGATTGGGGAGGAGATGGGGCCAACCGAGGGCATGTTGGGGGAGGGCAGGGGGTGGATATCGGTAGCAGCAGCTCCACCAATATTCAATGCTCTCTTTCCAGCCTGGACACACCCCCTGGGGCCCATTCAAATTTGCACCAGCCAAAGAGCAGATCCAAGTAGAAGATGCATTGGGGACCATGGCATGGAGGAGTAAGTAAATTAAATTTTATTTTACTTACCTCTCCATTGCATCATGGTCCCTGGCCAGCCCATAGCATGCAGCAGAGCCCACAGTGGTGCCACTGCACGCTATTTGACAGGATAGCAAATAGGATTGGGCCGTAACTCTTTCATGTCTAGTTTCCCCACCCCTGGACTTAAAAGAAAAGCAGTCTCTGGATGCCCCCCTAAGTGATTTACAGCTGCTCCCAGCACCGGAACGAGTGTTCCAGCACCAGGAGATGCTGCAAATGTGCCAGAAAGCACGTTTGCGATCTCGTGAGCAGGGGAGGCCAGCGCAGATTTGTTTCAGCGACGAAGCTCGCCTGCAGCCGCCACTGAATGCAGGTAAGGATCCGACAGGTGCGGGGGCGTTTCGGTGGCCTGGGAGGGGGCGGGGGATGGCCTCGGCCATATCGCAGACCCTGCCGGGCGGCTGGGCCATTACGTGGCCTCCTCCTACTTCCGCTAGCGGAAATCCAAGGAGGCCGGTTGAGCTGGCCGGCATTTACACTTGGGGAAGGGGACAAGCATCCCCTTCCCCGAGTAGATCTCCGGTCCGGCGGCAGTCTGGCCGCCGGTGTTCAGGATCCTTACGTAGGATTGCGCTGGAAATCCCATCATAAAATAGCAGCAGAGCCTGAGGAATTGGTATCAGAGGCTGAAACCAAACAGTAGTTTAAGGAAAGTGAAAATTGTTTGAGAAAGACATTGTTTCCCATAGTGTGTACACACATTTCTGCGATATTATAGTTGCTTCTAGTTAAACAGGTTTTGCAGGTTTTAAAAATACCCCCGAAACCTGCAATGCTTGTTAGCCAGAAGCAAAAGTGAGATGAGTGCACACACACCATGTGCTGCCATCCCTCTTTCAAAATTATTTGCAAAACCCTGGCGGGGTGGGGACTATTATCTGTCTCCAACCTCAAACAAAATGTGGATCACTCCTGCCTCCATTTTTTAATAACTGGAAAACACTGCCTCCTAGTGTCAAGCTTCAAGACTGAAGCATTTAAATCCCTCTTCTCCACTCTCCCCTTCTCTCCCTCTTACTGGAAAAAATCCCCAATCACCTTTATTTGAGGGATATATATTAACCTTACTGGATCCAGGAATGGAAGCAAACTTCTGGGGAACTGAGTCATAAGGGAGCTCAGAGCAAGAATAATTTACCCCCTGTTTATTTTAGAACCATCCACTGAACTGATTACTGCAGTTCAGCCCTTCACTCGTTCTTTCCATGTCATCTTTGCTTTCCCGTTTCCGACGTGTTCCATGTATGCGTTCCACATCCATTATTGAAATGTGATTCTATTTATCTATTCCCCCCCCTCCAGTGACATACACCAATTTGTTTTCCATCCCTTCCCCTGAGCGCAAGATCCCTCCCTAATCAGGTTTATTTGTTTTGGAATTGTCTCCCACCCACTTTTTTTTTTGCTAGCACAACAAGAAGTAACGGTCGTTTTTTGCTTGCAAAAGAACAAAAAAAAAATGCTGTGGGTTGATAAAGACAGGGTGGCAAATTACAAGGTTACTCCAAAGGAATGCAATGAAGGCTGGGGAACAATGAGGCACCAAATAAGTTATTTGCAGAAATGGGGTAGCAACCTAAGACAATGAATCTCTGAAGTCAGCCAATGTGCTTCTGTCTAGACCCCAACTCCATTCAGGTCTAACAGGAATACAGAACGACCCTGCTCTATTGCTTCCTCCTGAAATGGTCGTGGAGAATGTGCTGCTATAAAGGAACGATACCCCCACAACACGACTATATCCAGGGAACAGTTTATATCCGATATAAAAACACCTCATAACAGGACGGTTGCTTCTTGTTTAGTGCTCCATTTGTGTCATCCACGGATACATCATAAAGCATCCAATCCCTGAGGGAGGACACTTGAAAAACTTCTCCGGCGCCCTTTCCTGGGGCCTGCTCTGTGCTGCGCCTCATGGAGGCCGCAAGCCTATGCCTGGGTGGGGCGACTTCAGCAGACTGCATGAGGGCCCTCACAGAATTGAGCATCAGAGGACTGAGGAAAAAGATTGTTTTCACGAAGAAAACTAGAAGCTAGAGTGAAGGCAGCTAGGCTAGAAGTTTCTCCCTGACATCTGGAGGGAGGTTGAGCCACTGGAGTCTACCCCTGCAGTCCAAAGTGGTACAGGCTCTCCACCTCAGGGCCATACTAAATGAGATATACTGTAAATAAGAAGCTGCTGTGTGGATCACAATTTGGATCGGTACCATGAAACAGAGGTGGGGTGGGTGGTGTTTAACCTTTTATTTGCACACCATTCCCCCGTCTCCAGAATCCCCCTGTAGCACCTATGTAGTGCCATTTTCTACCATTTTCTCCTGTCATGATTCTGGTTCACAGCCCCCCCCCCCCCAAAAAAAAATCTTGCTGCAAAAGATCATCCATCAATGGGAATACTCGCATACAACCATCACACCGACAGCAAATGGTCAGGCAGCTATTTCATGTTAGCCAGCGTACAAGCAATGCTGGAAGCTCCCATGTAATATGACCAGAGTCTGAGCAAATACATATGTATCCAAAAATGCATATCCTCCCGCATGGGGCAGAAAATGGGGCCTTTGGGGGAGGGCTGTAGTTCAGTAGTAAGAGCACATGCTTTGCATGCAGAAGATCTCAGGCAGAATACCTGGCAATGGGCCTCTCCTGATAGGGCTAGGGAAGACCCCCCCCCGTCTGAAACCCTGGACAACTGCTGCCAATCAGTGCAGACGATACTGAGATCAATGGACCAGTGGTTTGACTCAGCCTAAAATAAGCATCATATGAGGTTTTGAACACTAGTTTAGAAGGTTTTAGGTTAAGAAATGTGTCATGGAGGGCACACCTATCAATTGGGATGATGATGATGATGATGATGATGATGATGATGATGATGATGATGATGATGATGATGATGATGAACAGTATTTATACAACAGTATTTATACAGCTTTTCAACAAAAAAGTTCACAAAGCAATTTACAGACAAAAACAAAAGATTGATAATAGAGCCTCCATGGCTGCCATCTCAGGTACTGAGACGTCATGTGCTGGCCCCAGCTACAGACTTATATCAGTGGCCTACCTAGCATGTTTGACCCCTGGGGCGGGCCACTCAAAGCCATGTGTAGACCTGGCCTCCTCCTTGAGATCCCTGGGGGAAGCCAGGCCTACCAGCTGCTCAGTGCATTTGACACCCACCCCCTTGGTACACCACTGCCTTATATGCCCGGCTTGTGGGCTTCCCTGAAATATCTGGCAATCTGTTGTCGGAAACAAGGTGCTGGACTAGATTGGTCTGGTGCTGGGACACTGCTCTTATGTTCTTCAGATCCTGACGGCTTGAGAGGGGTCATAGAACATGTACTTCCACAAACTAAAATTATTTAACAAGCCATAGATTTGATTCCCCCATCACTTCTAACGTTCGATTTCTTCAAGAGCATATCACCTATTTTGTTATCACCATCGTGTGAGCTGACCTGAACTGGTTAAAACAGAAATGTCAGCCGCGTGTTCTCATTTTGTCGAACGCTGCTGTGCGCTACCAGTCTATGCAGATTCCTATCGAACGCGAAACGCTGCTGGTCTTTTGCAGCCAGAAGGAAAGGGAACAGCCCCTTGCAGGCAACAACAGAGGTGCTCTGAGAGTGACACATTCAAAGATTTCCTAATAGAATCCATCACAGTCTTTACTGGAACATGTGGAATGACACTACTTATTAAAGTAAACATTGGGGGGGGGCAGCAACAAAATGTGGCAGCCCCTAAGAGGACCACTCCTGTTTACAGCTCCAGCCAGCCTGGGACAGAAATCTTCTAGTGCAGTGTTTCTTAAAGTTCTCTCCATAGGGGAGACCTTTGATTGCTTGTGGGGGTGGGTGATGGCAGCGGCAGCGATCCCAATATTGCACAACCGCCAAGGACAAAACGGTGCAGGGGGACATGGCCACCCCAGCGGGCCTCCCCAAGCCTCCAAATGGTTCCTGGAAGCGATTATAGCCCACTTCCAGTTTACTTCCTGGTTTCCCTGAAAAACAGAAGTGGGCCTTAATTGCCTCTAGGAGCTGTAGACTGCTGCTTTTTGGAGAATAATATATAACATGCCCAGAACAGTTTGACTGAGGCCCCAATCCTATCCTCTGCCATGTTATAGCAGCCATGCTAGTGGAGGCTGCACTGCATGCTATGGTGGGGGTAAGATCAGACAGCCTACAGGAGGTAAGTAAAAATATTGCCTATGGGTCTCCTCAAACATATGCCAGCCATTTTTGGTGGCATATGAGTGTGGAGAGAAAAGGGGCAGGGAGGTTTTAAAAAGAGGGTATGAGATCCAGTATGTGTGAGTGCTGCCAGATCCACCCTCTCCCTCCCCGACACATCTTTGGTTCCTCCCCTGAAATGGCCCGTTACTCCCCCAGAACCACCCCCTGAACCAGCTTAACTGCGCCAGTGCAGGTTGCCGGCCGTGGCAGTGGGCCTCTGATGCTGATGCTTTGCAGTAGCAGCGGCTCAGAAGTGGCCAGCATGCTCCTTGCTCCATCAGCAGCCTATTTACACAGCAGGACAGTGTTCGGTTGCTTTAAATCCACTGATAGGCTTGGGCAGTCAATGACAGAAGTAACACACTCACAGCCCAATCCTGCCTAAGGATCAGACGGGCAGCCCAGGCCGCCCACCAGATCCCGTGCTCCGCCAAGGGCAGGCACCCGCTCGGTGGAAGGTCTCCTCGGGGAAGGAGACACTCGTCCCCTTCCCCGAGTGTAACCGGCGCTGGGGCCGATCGGCCTCCTTGGAATTCCAAGTTGGAGGAGGCAGTGGCGTCGCCAGGCGCCCCTGCTTCTGGTGCGGAAAACCCCGACGCCCCCAAACTAATTAGCATACTTAATTTGCATATTAAGTTTCCAGGGGTTGCTTTTTTCCGTTTTTTAAAGATTTTAGGGGGGGGTTAGCGGTAGCGGGGCTTCTAATCGTTTGTGTATGCTTTGCGCCAACTTATCTTTTGTATAGGACCCTCCCGCGATGATCTCCAGGGGCGACAATCTCCTCCGGGGGCGCAGATCGCTCCTCTGCTCCGGGAGCGAACTCTGTAAAGCGCCCAGCAGCGTTTTGCAGAGTTCACGCATGCGCAGACCGTCGATTGGAAACATCGTCGCTCTGTGCATGCGTGAACTCTGCAAAGCGCTGCTGGGCGCTTTACAGAGTTCGCGCCCGGAGCAGAGGAGCGATCTGCGCCCCCGGAGGAGATCGTCGCCCCTGGAGATCGTCGCGGGAGGGTCCTATACACAAGATAAGTTGGCGCAAAGCATACACAAACGATTAGAAGCCCCGCTACCGCTAAAAAACTCTAAAAACCTTTAAAAAAATGGAAAAAAGCAAAAAAAAACCCCGAAACTTAAGGAGGCTCGCGCCCCCCCCGGAGCCTTTCCGCCCCTACGCCCTGGGGCCCACCGCACCACCGCCCCATATCAGGCGACGCCACTGGGAGGAGGCCGTGTAATGGCCCAGCTGCACGGCAGGGGACAGGATTCGGTTGAAGCCAAATTATAAGTCTCCACCATAGCCCCTTTACAGACATTCAAGTTAACACACTTGCAGAGGTGGGGATGGGGGAACTGGCAACAGCAGCAAGTTTCCTATGCTCTTCCATGTGCCACAGGGAGCTTGGGTGGTGGTTGAAATGTCAGACTGGAACCAGGGAGACACAGCTTCAAACCCACCCTCCAGCTCACTGCATGATTCTGTGTATTGCTCACTGCTCACTGTATTGATTCAGTCAATATCTCTTAGCGTGGCCTACTTCACCATATTGGTGTAAGGATAAAATGCAGAGAGAACAAAATAGGAGAAAAACTCAACCCTGTAGAGTCGGATCCAAAGGCATTTAAAAAGTTGCTTTACACCTCTCCATAGAATGTTGCACAAGAAAAGTGAAATTAAATCCAGAGAGACTTTTTCTGCTCATGTAAGAGATTGTCAGCACAATCCTACGCATGTCTACTCAGAAGTAAGTCCCATTATAGCCAATGGGCTTACTCTCAGGTAAGTGTGGATAGGATTGCAGCCTCTGTGTATTTACCAAAGACAGACCCTATTTTCTATCTAGAACACAGTCCCTATTGTACCCCTATTTTTTCTGGGTGATACCTTTTTAAAAAAAAACATTAGAAGCACTAGATGCCCTTCTACTATGTTAGTAAACTGACCATTAAAAAAGGGAAACTGTTATGGTCAATGTACTTATATCAGACAGCCTGCTTCAAAAGCCAGTGAAAAGCAGACAATTGCAGAATAAATGACTACCTATAGCTAAGGTTGTAAACTTTGTAACAGGCCCCTGTAGCTGTGCCTTTAAGAGCTGTGCCATCTGATCCAATTGGCAAGCCACTGTTTTATGGTTATTTTACCATCCATAGACGTAGCACTTGACAGAGACTGGGAGGAGAGACGTCCCTGCCCCAAGAGGCTTACAATCTTAATAATATCGATAGCAGAAAGATAACAGAGGAATGAAGGGGGGGATGTAGGGAGAGGTCCCATGCTGTGCTGTGATCGAGCCACTGTTAAAGGCACTGCAGCAGGGGCTGGTTAAACAGCTGGCAGCTCCACATACAGCAGAGAGAGATACGCAGTTTGTAATAGTGAATGAGGGGTGACCAAACAGGAGAGTTTGGTGGGCAAACAGGAGAGTAAAAAAGTACAAGAGGGTGTCCATATTTTCCTCCGTAAAATATTGGAGGGTATGAAAGCCCTCCCCAGCTATGCCATGTTAACTCAGAACAATCAACCCTTGCGTTAAAGTTATACTGCTGTTTGGCTGGAGCAAATAGTACACTGTTATGCAGACTAGAGTCTGTGGCCGCTTTTCATCAGTGTTTTGTGCTCTCTGGTGTTTGGTTGCGGTGTATTAGTGTCAAATCCTCTGTGATAGATGGCTGTGTGGTTATGCTGTAGCCCTCAGTAAAATCAAACAGCAGAGCTCCCTTTCTTTCTTCTTGGTAAGAATGTAGAATTCTTAAAGAGCAGCAAAATGCCCGGCTGATATTAAAAATGCAGCAGAATTGCCTAAATACAGTATTTGCATCATGCTACCCAGATGGGGTGGGTGATTTCAGAGTGGTTTAAAAGTCCGTATGGCAGCAGGGCCTGCAGTCTTCCTAAAGTGTTCCGGTACATGTGCAGTCATGTAATGAACCCTCACCATTTTAACCCTGCAATTGTGCTTGTTTTATTCTTTCCTAAGTGCTGCATTAAGAGCATCAAATTACCAACTGTACCCAAAACACTAAACTAAGCCCTCCTCCCCCCTATCTCATCCACAAATTAAGTCCCTAAAGATCCTCTTCTTTTATCATTAACTACGCTGAAGTAATAAATATTTTCTTTTTCTCTCTTCAACCGTTTTGCATGAGAAGAAAGCCCGTGTTTGAGTTTAGCAGTTAATTTACACCAGTATTGTCTCTTGTGTAAGTGAGTACACATCTTTTATTTCACTCCTTTGAAAGCTCCTTTTGCGGATACCAAGACAGACAGATGGACACACACACACGCTGATTACTGCAGCACAAATTGGGCATCTGAGATGTCGCCTGGACTTTTTTGCTATCATCCCTGATTGCTCTGCGGGTTGAGAAGTGGCCAATTTAAAGCATGAATATAGTCTGGGGATATATGAATCATGAATCACACTTGATGTATGGAAAGGAACCATCATTCAGAAAGACTGAAAATGCAGTCATCTGCTTTTTAAAGTGGGGGGAAGCTGTCGTGGACAACAGTAGAGAAAAATCTTACACACCTGGAAATTATATATATAATTATAATGGTCACCCCCACATTCACTATACAGAGAGTCATATTGGCTTCTGGCTTTTCTTTTTGTTTTTTAATTGGGCTGGAAGGGGTTACTTCATTATGCAGCAAATTAGAAAATTCATAATTTATCATTGCACCCAGTCGAAATGCCACCCAACTGAGTCGCACCCCTGCGAAAACCATCACATAGTAACAAACTGTCAAAGTCTGCTTCAGCCGACGGGCAAAATTAATATGCAAATGTATGCAAGAAATTAAAAAGCAGAATTACCCAGGCAAATGAGGTAGCTATACTTGAATTGTTAGAATTATGAATAATTACTGCGAATTTTCTGCTCCTAATATAACTTGTTTTTTGATAAACAAAGACTTAATTATCGAGATGCGCTGGAGAATTTCCGTGGCGCTCATTAATCTTGCAAAAAAAAAAAAAAAAAAACAAGTCCCTGGTGCCCAAGCCATAATGAAGAGCGCGTGCCCTGAATCTTCAGAAAGATCAGAGGCACCAGGATGCCAGGGCTGGAGAAAAAAAAAACGACAGTGCCAGTGTCCCCTGCTGGACCCTGGAGTGTCATAACGTCTTCCACGAACTATCAAAGGGACTTATTTATGCCAGCAGCTGAGCTATACGTCCAATTTACGATGCCTTAAGCAGTGGTGAAATGATCTGTTGATGTGCTATGGAAATGCCATCTTGCAGTGCCTCGGTTCAGTCCCAGGGATACCAACGTGACAAAGGGGAACCCTCCACTCCACGGCTAATGGATGCTGCATGACAGACCATAATACCCGAGAGGGACAATCTTTTAGGACCAGTCTCAATGGTCCTCCATTAATCTTGGTTCTGCAGTGCTCTGGTGTCCATGGGAACAAGGGCATTATCATAAACACTGATTTTAAATTTTCCCATTAGGGACTGTAATACAGACAAGAGGCGCTTGGGGTGATGAAGAGGGTGGGGACCACACCACAAGACCACTACCAGTTTGCACTCCAAAGTAAATAAATAAATAAATAAATGAGATGAGCCAGGCTCACACCAAAACGAGTAGCACAGAGGATTCTCCATCCCCCCCCCTTACCAAAATATCATAGGGGGGGGGAAGCAACAACAAAGGAGCACGAACAGCTCTTTAAGTGTACCACAGAGTGCTGACTGTTCGTTTCCTCTGTTTTTGCAGAGAGAAAAACTGCCGAGGCCTGGTGGGTTGAGATAATTTACCATAAGAAAGCAAAGGGAAAATAACCCCAGGTACTCTCAGTGCAGACCAAATCGAACCTGCTGTGAGCTTATTATTACTTAAAAACTGGCATCTAAGTGGAAATGACTGACTCCCTGTCATTATCCCTATTTACCACGATGATAAACCCGAGCAGATGAGAAGGCAAAATTACAAAACATCAGTTTGGCGCTAGGAGGCTACTTCAAGGAGCACAAGGCAGCCTGTGTTTTCAAAAGCATCCTCTCTGAATTCAAGTCCCCAAATTTCCTGATGCCTTGACAGGACCATTTGGCTGCATAGACAAATTGTCACCTTTTAAACCAGGAAATTAGTCTCTCTCTCTCTCTCTCTCTCTCTCTCTCTCTCTCTCTCTCTCTCTCTCTCTCTCTCTCTGAATCTTAAAAAAAAAAACATGAGACTTCACCACTCTCCCTTAATCCTCCAATTTCTCAACATGCACAGAAAGATGGGAATAACAGGATGTTTCAAACCAGACTCTTACAGCCTATTCTGCATTCTTAAATATGAAAATGCAAAGCTAGAGTATTGGTGCAGGGGTAGGGGATATGGCTTTTAGTCTGATCAAGATTATACATCTTGAATGCACCTTTTCCTGGATTTTATTTTAATGCAGACCTCGATTGCCTTGCCTGCCTCTTATTATCTCAATCATACAAATGTTTACTCAGAAGTAGGCCCTATAGAGGCCAATGGGGCTTGCTCCCAAGTATGTGTACAAGTATGTGGACGTACAAGCTGGGTTTCGAAGAGGCAGAGGAACTAGAGATCAAATTGCCAACGTGCGCTGGATCATGGAGAAAGCACGAGAGTTCCCCCCCAAAAAACACCTACTTCTGCTTCATTGACTACGCAAAAGCCTTTGATTGTGTGGATCACAACAAACTGTGGCAAATTCTTAAAGAGATGGGGGTACCAGACCACCTTACCTGTCTCCTGAGAAACCTGTATGCAGGTCAAGAAGCAACAGTTCGAACCGGCCATGGAACAACTGATTGGTTCAAAACTGGGAAGGGAGTACGGCAAGGCTGTATATTGTCACCCTGCCTATTTAACTTATATGCAGAGTACATTATGAGAAATGCAGAGCTGAATGAATCACAAGCCGGAATCAAGATTGCCAGGAGAAATATCAACAACCTCAGATATGCAGACGATACCACCCTAATGGCAGAAAGTGAAGAAGAACTGAAGAGCCTCTTGATGAGGGTGAAAGAGGAGAGTGCAAAAGTTGGCTTGAAACTCAACATTAATAAAACTAAGATCATGGCATCTGGGCCCATCAATTCCTGGCAAACAGAAGGGGCAGAAATGGAAGCAGTAACAGATTTTACTGTTTTGGGTTCCAAGATCACTGCAGACGGAGACAGCAGCCATGAAATTAAAAGACGCTTACTCCTTGGAAGGAAAGCTATGGCAAACTTAGACAGCATAATAAAAAGCAGAGATATCACCATGCCAACCAAAGTTCGTATAGTCAGGGCGATGGTGTTCCCAGTAGCAATGTATGGTTGCGAGAGTTGGACCATAAGGAAGGCTGAGCGCCGAAGAATAGATGCTTTCGAACTGTGGTGCTGGAGAAGACTCCTGAGAGCACTTGGACTGCTAGGAGATCAAATCAGTCAATCCTAAAGGAAATCAACCCTGACTGTTCCCTGGAAGGACAGGTACTGAGGCTGAAACTCAAATATTTTGGCCACCTAATGCGAAGAGAGGACTCTCTGGAGAAGACTCGGATGCTGGGAAAGATTGAAGGCAAAAGGAGAAGGGGAAGGCAAAGGATGAGATGGTTAGACAGCATCACCGATGCAACGAACATGAAAATGAGCGAACTCAGGAAGATAGTGGAGGACAGGAAGGCCTGGCGGGATATGGTTCATGGGATCACGAAGGGTCGGACATGACTTAACGACTGAACAACAACAATGTGTACATTGGATCAGAGTATCTGTCTCAATTTCTGCAAGATTATCAGCTCAATCCTAACCTCTGCCACTCCATAGCATGCAGCTGCGCCGCTGGACAGCAAGAGGTAAGCAAAAAACCGTTTTACTTACCTCCCAGTAGGCTGCCTCATAGTCTGTGTATCTCCCTGGACCCATGCTAACTATTTTGCTGGCATAAATCCGAGGAGAGGAAGGGGACGGATTGAAAAATCAGGGATAGGATCTGGCATGTGCCTTTGCCGCTGAGATCCACCCCCTCCAGCCTGCTCCTCACCCCACCCCAAACCTCCCCTGAACCACCCCTAAATCAGCCCCCTCCTCCCCCTGCCCACAATCCACCACCTCCAGTACCTTTCCTCCTCCAGCACAGCCCAGGTGGGCAGTTGGCGCATGATGAGGGGAGCCACCCGCTGATTCCAATGGCAGCTCCCTCCTGTTGGGCTTTTGATTTCCCAAATAGTCAAGACTGTATGGGTGAGGTGATTGCAGCCTGGTTCTAAGTCCTGGCCAGATTTAGGAACAGGCAACCCAGGCCTGGGACATCAGGCTTCTGTAGGGGAGCATAGCATTTCAGTTGTTCTTAACATGTAAACATTAGAGGAAATACATTTGTTTTCATTTGCTTATACAGTCAGTTTTCGGTATCCGCGGGGGTTAGGTTCCTAGAAACCCCCGCTGACAGCATATTCGCACCGAACAAACCATTGATCCTATGGGATCAATGGGGTTAGGTGCAGGGGGTTAGGGGGTTGGGAGGTACCTTATCTTAGACTTTCCAGTGTCTGCGCTGGGCTCCACGCTGATCGCAGATGCCATTTTGAAGGTCCCTTCTGCCTCCGGAAGGTCTCTGCTGGCTTCCTGAGTGCAGCAGGGACCTTCAAAATGGCGCCCGCGACCAACACAGAGCCCAGCACAGACACTGGAAAGTTAATGGTAAGGTACTGCCGGCTGGTTGTGGGTGCCATCTTGAAGGTCCCTACTGCCTCCGGAAAGTCTCTGCTGGCTAGCAGACACTTTCCGGAGGCAGCAGGGATCACGGAAATTAAGACACACCTCACGAATAGTGTTAGGTGGTCTCAATCCTGCTGCTCATGAATATGTGAATTCGCAACTCACAAATTCGTGGGTATCAGGAATCAGTGGCGTTGATAGAGGAAGGTGGTGCCGTAAGTGGGGCAAGATGCTCCTACACATGAGTAAGCAGCCCCACCAACTCACCAGTTGGAGCCATTCTGAACGGCGACAGCTAACACGCAGGTGGTTCCGTTCAGCTCTGTTCGATGCTGTCACTGCTCGGAATGGCTCTGACCAGCAAATGGGTGGTGCCGCTTTCTCGAGTGTAGGAGCATATTGCCCCACTTACGGTACCCCCCCCTCTAGCAATACCACTGGTGGGAATTGACTGTATATGACAAATAAATACAGATTTAAAGAGCTATGAAGTGCAAGTCTATCATGTTATACGTCAGGAATAAATCAGTTATAAATCAGTTATAGTTGTAAAAAGTGCTACAAATTCAACAAAAACTAAGGTATTCACAGGGTGAACAAAAGGAGGGGGGACACTGAAGACCCTCCTCACCAGGGTTGTTATTTGGTCTTCAGCCAGCCCTATCTAAATAATGCATTGGGTTTTCTTTATTGTTCATGCAAGCCATATCCAGATCAACACTTCCTCATGTCAATGTCAAGGTGTCAATAAGGCTGCTCAAATCTGTGTCCTTTCTCCAAGTACTGCTTTCTCACATCTCCACATTTTAGCTGGTCAGCAAAAGACAATGGTTTCATGTGAACATTCACATTGCTAGCTGATCTCTGGCAGATGGGTTGTCCTCATTGAGAGGGATTCTAAAACAATTCTCCCAATGCTTGTGAAAATAGGGGGGTATCATATGGTGCCAGTGTCCAAATTCTGTCTCTCATGAAAAAAAAAAAACCCGGCAGATAAAAGAGTGAACATGATGCTGAATCTTATGTTTTTGCTGGTCAGGAAAACCAATGGGCATGTTATCATGACTGTCAAAGAAATTGCAATTAATCAGCAGCTGTAGATATGAGATTTTATGCTTTCCTTGACAACTTACCTGCCAAAGATCATCCATCAATGGCTATACACACACACAACCATTATTCATTAGGCTGGCAGCCAATGACTGGCCAACTCTTTCTTGTTAACCAGCAATTCTGAGTTTGCACTGACATTACCAGAGTTTGAGCAGGTGAAACTTATAAAAGGTAGATCCATGAAAACATGAGGACCTTGGTGAAGGGCTGTAGTTCGGTGATAGACAATCCTTGACATCTCCCAGCATGGAGAAAGACCTCTATCTGGAACCCTGGAGAGCCACTGCCAGTCATTGTAGACAATCCTCAACTCAATGGAACACCGGAAAGGCCCTGCTGGATCAGGCCAAAGGCCCATCTAGTCCAGCACCCTGTTCCCCACAGTAGCCCATCAGCTACAAGCAGGAGAGAAAAACATGCCCATTTCCCAGGTATTCAGAGGCAAACTGCAGCCCTCCCCTTTCATAGGGTTCAGGGAGATCAAGATCCTTGAAATATTCCGCCAGCACCTATCAGATGCCCAACTTGACATTATCTTACGCCTTTTTTTCCCCTGCACAGAGCCACCTTGTTCAATGAGAATGCCTCCATCACTTCTCTCGCATCTGTTTCAGGGTATCCTCACCAATATTTTCATTTCAACATTTATCCATGGTTTACAAAGGGAGAGTCAGCGGTGAAGAGGGTTGCTAATGGCCCAAACAGCTGGGATCCATATTTTTTTTTTCTGACTCCTGGCAAGTTGCCAGAATTTTTTGTTGGTGACATCAGAATTTAGAGAGGGTGTCAAATTCTGCGCATGGAGCATGTATTGTGGAGCATGTATTGGCCGGTGGAGTATTGTAAAAATACCATAAGGCACTTCTGCAGCACCTCTGAAATAAAACAGCGCCAGCGCGGAAGCCGGTGCTGCTCACTCCGCCATCCCCTGGACTCCGCGCCACCAAGCACAGGTGAATAGTGCACCGGGTGGGGGGAGAGCATGGTGAGGGCAGACTGTGGTGGCAGGGGAGGGGGCCATTGGCCAGGCCGGCATGGAGGGGGTGGGGATATCAGCGCTGGGTTGAGTAACATCATTGCAGCCCGCTGCACCTGCACCTGAAGATGTCCACAACTGGTGGATGAATCGTAGTGTCGATTTTGTGATATTTTTTCTGATTGTAGAACGTGGGATTTTAACCTGAGTTTTGATTCCTTTGATGCAGTCTTTCGACTGTTTCATCCAGTTTTAATTTCGGAATTTTTAATAAAACGGTTTTTTAACATGGCTTTTAAACCTGTAGATTTTACTTCCATATTGTGGCCGGCCATGAAAGCTTCCGAACATTTTTAAATTTAATTTGGTAATTTTGTGATATGTTGTGATATGGTTTGTACGCTTTGTAAACTGTCGTGTGTGTGTGTGTGTGTGTGTGTGTGTGTGTGTGTGTGTGTGTGTGTGTGTGTGTGCGTGCGTGCGTGTGAAGTTGTGTGAAGGCAAAGATGAGCATTTTACGCCCCACGGATTTCCACGGGAGACTTTAGGGGCAGCTAAGAGTTAAGCACCTCTGCATCACCTGCATCCTTCTCTCATATTGACATCAAAGGGATTTAAAAATTCTTATCTGGATCATAGTGTGCTTACACTGGGGAAGGGAGGGTGTCGACAGAGGAGGGGGAGAGCCCTCCAAAGTGGCTTTTTTGTTGTCACATCCCCTCATTGTATCGAATACTGCATTATTCTGTTGGCAGAGACTGAAAACTATATTTTTCGAGGCACTTGTGTGCCTACCTTGTTCTTACATCTGAAATGGCATTACCCTGTCATGCGCGTACATTGATCTAGCTTGACTGTCATCCTCCCCTTCTATTATTTGGGGTTATTACTTTTTTGTTATTATTTTTCACTCAACTCCATAATTGCTCTTAACTTTCAAGTTTATTTTGATCTCTTTGTTCATGGATTTAGGCTTCTTTCTTTTTCTTTTTTTCTAAATGCATGTGGCTGTTTAGAATACAGCCGTAATCATGCCTAATATTGTTCAATTAATAGTCACTCATTTGTGACTATTAATTTGGTTTTTCTTTGAACCTCTTAATGCATGTAGCTGTAACAAAATGTTGCCAATCTGATGTTTTAAAAGAGGGTTTCCAACAATCTCCTCTTTTCGTTTCCCCAACAGATATTTTAGTACTCACCTGATAGAACAGAATCTATTATTCTCCTTGCATTCAAACAAGGGCGCATGAACATCACTCAAGAGCACATGAAAAAGAGTCACTACAATGGTACAAACCATGGTCACCACAGATATGCCCTCCATTTTATATAACCAACTATACAGTCGGACCTCGCTATATTCTTGAAGCTTAATGATCCACTTCTGGGTAGCGCAAAGGCTCTTACCCCAGCACCCCCCCCAATAAAGACACGCCAGACAGATGCTTGGAATATAGGGTCACTTTATTAACTATCAAATTAACAGCAGCAGGGCACTAACTACAAAC
The DNA here is from genome assembly GCA_026170595.1 of Plestiodon gilberti rubricaudatus. Lineage (NCBI taxonomy): Eukaryota > Metazoa > Chordata > Lepidosauria > Squamata > Scincidae > Plestiodon > Plestiodon gilberti. Next base: position 291,488,197 of record JANXHW010000001.1, on the reverse strand, counting down.
CACCCCTGGCGTGCAGGCGGCTAGGGTGGGGGGAACGGTCCTAGCCGTCTGCCTCCCCCCAAGATCTAATCGGGCATGACATCCTGGCTCAAGGCACACTCGGTCCACGCCAACCCCGAAGGGGGGGGCCGAGGCAGCTGAGCAGCGCTGACCACCCTCAGGACACTCCTTAAGGTGATCATTGCCATTCCAGCCTGGGGGTTTGCCAGCCAGCCTCAGCGATCCGGATTCGGCATCGTCTGAGCGGTCCTGGCTCACCCCCTGACCTTGCTTACCTCAGGATGCATGCCAACTAAGCCCTCCCTGGCTACCCCTCCTGCACACCACCTACCACACGGGGGGGACAGCCTAGCGCTTGTCCCCCGCCGCCCAACTATATAAAAAGGCACAGATGCCCTGCTGCAGATCTGATAAGAACAGATCATTACCAATTGGGGATAAGTGAACACCGTCACTCCGAAACAGGTGTGACACCTGAAAAACAAAATCAGGGTGAAGGATGACATTGCCACCCATCTGAAGAAGGTAAGGCCTCAGGTATGTATTAACTTTCTTCCTGGCTATGTCCACCCGGCGGGGGTTCACTGCCCCCCGCCAAACCCTTCTGGGAAGCAGGCAAGACCAGAGGATAGCCACCCCTGGCAGCCATTGACGGATAAGGGCAAAATCCCTACGGACCTGAAGCCTCAAGGACGCAGAGGTCTTCTGACACAGGTCGTTCTCCCCAAGGTGCACTACAATAACCTGAGGCGGTGGATGGTACCCCAAATATTCTTGGAGTAGGGAGAGCAGCTGGCCCCAAAGCATCCCCCTCTTGACGGCCCATCGCACTCCCGCTATGTCACCAAGTCCCAGCTGAGTCCCGAAACGTGATGCCGCCGCTCTTTTTCTTGCCCAAAAAACGATAGAATGACCGCAAATGAGGACCTCTGTGAGCCTGGCATCTCGGGAATCTGTGAACGAGAATAACATAATTAACACCAAGCAGTACGCTACTAAAGACACAACCTAATTGTCTTAAGCGACTGCAAAACAAAGCCTAGCTGAACCTAGGTCCCTAGGCTAACACCCATGACGCGCAGGTCATCTGAAAGGCCACTGGCCCAAAACATGCCTGAGGGCAACGTGAGGCCAACAAGGCCAACATACAGGCCACTGGCCCAACTCAAGCAGGTTCACATACAGGCCACTGGCCCAAGCCCGCAGGCAACTTACCTACCACTCCATCAGGTTCACAGCTTGCGAATGTAGCCCCTAAAGGCCACCGAGCGCCAACGACCAATTCGCTGGACTACTGTGGATGGCAGCCCCGCCTGCGCTGCAACTGAGGCTGCCCCAATCCTAAATGAGTGGAGGCCGTATTCAGCAGGTGACAAGCCCAACATAACTATTGCCCTGTGAAAGAGAGCCCGAAACTGAAAAAGGGACAAAGCAGACCCGTCACTATGACTGAAAAGGGGACCAGGACCCTGTCCCCGCACCTGGAGAAAATTCTCCAGCGCCATTACCGGGCAAAGTAACAACCCCGAAACCCTTCTTAATTGAATGTACTGTCCTCTTGCCCGCTGATCTGTCTTGGATCTGCGGAGCCTGAAAATGGCCGTGGAATGTGAAATCACCACATCCCCGATCTGGAGGGCCTGCCCAGACTTATCCAGCTTAGATGCGCAAAGCATCTCTCCAGGGCGAAATGCTCCAAAAAACATCACCAGAGAAGCAGTCCTAAAAAGGACTGCTTCGTAGGGAGTTGCGCAAATGCTGCTGTAGCAATTGAGCAATTGCTCCAGCATGGCCGTGGACACAGGCTTTCTGGTGTCTTGGGCAGGAGGACGGGCCCTCCGAAAACCTTCCAGCATTTTCTGTATCCGGAATTCGGAGGAGTGATCTTTAAAACCGCAGGCTTTTGAAAAGAAACCCAAGGCGGCAGAATAAACCTTCAAGGACCGAGGTGACAGGCCCCTCTCATGCAAATGAAGCATAAACAGCATTATATGCTCCAGAGGTATGGGCCAGACTTCGCCCAGAGCCTCAGTTTGCCGAAAGGCCTGAAATGCCTTGATCTTACCCCCGTAACTGGTGCATGTTCTGGGCGCTAGAGCCGACCAGATGGCGTCATAGGCCCTGGAGAACCTAGGGTCCAGAGCCACTGCGGCATGGGGTCCGGTTCCGCTTGAGCCCGCGGGGCGAGTTCCCGAAAACGCTCCTCCTGAAAACGAGAAAGCGAATCGGCAATTCCATTTTGAACTCCAGGGACATGTTTTGCAACAAAAAGACAATTCAATCTTAAACACTGTAAAACAAATGCCCTAACAAGATGCATGACCCTCTGAGATCTGGACGTCTGCTGGTTGACAACAAAGACTACAGCTTGGTTGTCACACCAGAAACGTACAGTGGAATTTGTGAACTCTGCGCCCCACAAATGAACAGCAACTACGATGGGAAAAAATTCTAAAAAGGTGAGGTCAACCGTGACCCCCCCTTCAATCCAACTGGTTGGCCACGCGGCTGCACACCACCGGCCACGGAAATATACGCCAAAACCTGAGCCCCCAGCAGCGTCGGAGTGGACCTCTAGGTCCGCCTCCAACAACCGCTCTGCCCTCCAAAAGGAGATGCCATTAAAGTCCCTCAAAAAGTCCAGCCATATGCGCAAGTCGGCGCGCATGGGGCCAGAGACCTTAATCCGGTGGTGCTGCTGCTTCAAACCAGACATGGCGTCACAAAGCCGCCTGAGAAAGGCGCAACCAGGGGCCACCACTCTACATGCAAAATTCAAGTGCCCGACCAGCACCTGGATTTCACGAAGCGTCAGCTTGGGAGCAGATATGGCTGAAACGACCAACTCAGACAAAGCAGAGAGTTTATCTGCTGGTAAATGGGAACAACAGGCTACGGAGTCAAGCTCCACACCCAAAAATGTCAGTTTGGAGACCGGGCCCTCAGTCTTATCCTCAGCCAAAGGTACCCCCGGCTCCTTGCACAGGGAGGAAAACCCATCCATGAGCCTCCAGCAATCGCCTGAGGCGGCCCGCCCTACAAACAGAAAGTCGTCCAAGTAATGGATAACCGTATCCATACCTGTCCGAAAAGATAATGCCCATTGTAAAAAAGTACTAAATTGTTCAAAATTAAAACACGAGTACGAACAGCCCATCGGGACGCACCTATCAACATAAATGCTCCCTTCAAATTGAAAACCCAGTAAACTAAAACTCTCTGGGTGAACCAGGAGCAACCTAAATGCAGACTGAATATTTGCCTTGCCCAGTAGGGCTCCCCTACCACATGCCCTTGCCATGAGTACGGCTTGGTCCAATGAGGCATACCTAACAGAGCAGAGCTCTGGAGGGATGCCATCATTGACTGAGGAGCCCCTTGGGTAAGAGAGGTGATGAATCAGTCTAAATTCTCCCTGGGTTCATTTAGGCACCACACCCAAAGGGGACACTCTCAAGTTGGGCAAAGGCAGAAAAGAGAAAGGACCGGCAACTCTGCCGGTCGCCAATTCCTTCCGTAACTTTCGCCTAACGACCTCCTCCATACCCCGCACTGAGCGTAAATTGTCAGCCCTAAAGGGGGATGAAGGAGGGGAACAAGGGATCCTAAAGCCCAACGAAAAACCCTCTAAAAGAAATGCTGCAGAGACCTGATTAGGGTAAAAATGAAGCAGCTCGGAAAGGGGGCCAATCCTAATTGGGGTTGGGCCCCTTTCCCGGAGCAGCAGGTGGGCCCCCTTTTTCCATGTACTGGACTGTGTCCTAGGAAGCTGCCTGGCTCCACCAACGCGGGAGCAGACTGAGACGGCGTGCTTCCCCCCGCAGACCGCACAAAAGTGCATAAAGGAGCAAGAGCGTCGGGTGCATCTGCCAGATGCGCTGAACGCAAAACAGATACGGGGGGGTTGAACTCCCTGATTACCCGTACCCACCTTGCTACTGGATGCCTGATTTCTATAAATCATATGGCCACTATCTGCCCTGTCACCCTCTACATGGCGGGAAGGGACCACCAGCTGGTTCCACAGCTCCCATTGTGGAACTCTCCAGTCAAGGGAGGGATCATGCGAAACGCGTATTCTAAAGTGTTCATTGTACAAAATCCAAGCGTGCCCCACATAATCCCTAGACGCCCTGTGAATCAAGTCCAAATACTTGATTAAATCCCCAGTTTTCTTTGGATGCATCTGGTGCATCACCGTTACATAAATCAAAAAGCCACTTAGCCAATTAGGCCAGTTTTTATCAATCTTCCTTCTCTTGACTGTCTCGGGGTCCCGAGCTGGGTCCCCAACCCTGGGGACAGGTTCCGGCTCAGCATGGAGGAGGCTGAAAATATCCACATATTCCCTGCGCCAAATCTTTTCTTTGACTGACAGTGCAAGGTGCCCCCCCAGCGGAAGAGCCATGCTTCCATAAGAGGTAAGAGGGCGTTCCTGTTCCCCTTGGGGCTGAGGGGCATATTGAGGCTGAGGGGCATATCCCCAATAGGGTGGGGGGCACCAACCAGGATAAGCACCTGGATAACTGCCTCCCTGATACTGCATTCCCCATGGGGCAGGCGGAAGCTGAATACCTCCCTTAGGCTGAACTGCCACTGGCTGAACCGCCTCCTGCTCTTGTCTGGGCTGACCTCCAGTTTGCTCCTCCTGCTGGGACCCCTGTGGATACTGCCACGGAGGCACATATCCCATGCCCTGCCAACCCCAGTAAGGTGGAATCCAACCATGGGGAGGAGTGGCGCTCTGACCGGGGGCAACGCCCCCCCCTTTTTCCTCCCATACGTCGGTAACCTCCGACTGGGCGGGCTGGGAAACCTCACCTGAGGACTCAGCCGACACTGCCGGAACACTGGCAGGCCTGAGAGATGGAGCTGCAACTGGGGACTCAATAGCCACGGCCATGGTGGGGGTCTGCACCAAAGATGGGGTCGTATGCGAGGGCACAGAGGAGGACCGTTCCAGGGCTGCTAACCTGGAAAGAAAATCCTCGTGTTTATTACCCTTTTTCTTTTTCCTAGCAGAGCGTCTAGGTGTCCCTGACGCTTCACCCCCATCACCCTGCCCAGCCTCCCTCAACGCCCTTTCCTTTTCCAGGGCCTCTAATCTAGCCATCATGGCTTTCCAATCCCCCTCTTCTTCCTCATCAGACGAAGAAGAAACCGGTGTTGGGTGGGGGGGAGGATGTTTGGGGGCTTTCCCGCCAGACTTTTGACCCTTCTTTTGGCATTGTTAAAAATGTAGTATGTTCTTTTTTAACAAAAGGGATGAGCCTCTGTTCTTTTAACCAGAGGAAGAGCCTAAGTTAGGCAATAACTGGTGTAATCTTGTTTTAACCAGAGCCCCTGTAAGGCAAATAAGTGCGGTGTAATCTTGTTTTAACCAGAGCCCCTGTAAGGCAATGTGTTCTTATTTAACCCGAGGAAGAGCCTAAGTAAGGCAATAAGTGTGGTGTAATCTTGTTTTAACCAAAAGCAATGTGTGGTGTAATCTTGTTTTAACCAAAGGATACGTTGGTGGGGGAGGGCTAACACCCCCTCCCACTCTGCCGATGGTGGGGGGGATAACACCCACACCCCACAGATATTATCGTTGGTGGTAGTGGTAAGAAGCTTGTAGTTGTTGGTGGGGGGGAGAAGCCTGCGCCCCACTTATAGACGATGTGGGGGGGAAGAACCCCGCGCCCCACAAGACACTCCGAAGGTGGTGGGGGGAGCCACCGCCGCCCCACAAGCCGCTCCGCTGATGCTGCCGCCCACTAAATAGAGGCCGCGGCCGCAGCCTCCAAGAGCACGTTGTGCTCCGACCGTTGGGGCCAATGCGCGCGCAAACGCGATCGCGCCAGGCCCAAGCCTCGCCGAGCAGAGGGAATGCACGTCCTCTCTGCTCAAAGCTCCAGCGAGACTGAAGGGAGGGCGAGCGAGCACGCTGCTCGCTCCGCCCACCCCCAGCCTCGCCTGGATACAGGAAGCAGCCAATCGGCTGCTTCCATATCCCAGCACCCCGTCCCACGCGTCCGAGGCGGGGGCGGGGCAACCCTCCGGCAGCTCCGTGAAGCGGGCTGCCGGACCTTCTGCCCTCCCAGCCTTGTCTCAGGGTGCATTCTGGGGCAAGCCTGGGAGGAGGGAAGAGCCTTCGCGCGACCCGGAAGTAGGCCATTAAGCTTCAAGAATGGAGGCTTGAAAATGGCACAATTTGGCTATTTAAAAGTAAAAATGGCGATTGGGGGGCTTTCCCCCCCCTTTTAACAGGGTTTTTAGCATGGACATTGTGGGTCCGGGATCCACAGTGAGACAAATTCGCGGATCCTGAACCCACGGATAGAAAGGGTCCACTGTATAACTGAACTGGAGAAATGCAAAACTGAAACTGAAACCAGATGAGATAAAGCTTTACAAAGTTGCCTGAATTTCCAGAACATGGACTGTCTGCAATTTTTTTTTATTTGGAAATGATGCTCGATGTTCACCAACTGTACAAGCAAATAAAAGTGTAACGTAAAAACGTTTCAGACAGCAACAGCAAAACATGATCCCTCTGGTGCCATAGCTAGAGGCTTAATGAAAATATATCTACAAGATACAAAACCACTTTAAAATAATTTTGCGCCATTAATCACCTCTTTAATACTAAGTCTTATATTATTAATTCCAGCCTAACTAAATGGAATTGCAAAGGTTTCCAGAGATTTATTTTGTTAAATGCAGGTTGAAAAATCATTACATACAATTTCAACTTGCCTCTTTCGCTCCTTAACCCAGATTGTTTTTGGCTCGGCTCTCTGAAATAGCCCAGATATGTAGGGCTCTCCAAGTTGTGTCACCCAATAATTTTTTAGTCAATATTACACTTTAGAATGTATTGAAAGTGCAAATTAAATATTATGTATAGCTTTAATTTGTCTCCTGTTTGGATTCTACATGCGCAGAACTGCCTTGGCTATCATCATTATCATATTGTTTTATTACGACTCTTAAAATTAAATCCATTCTTGTCTTTAAATGTTTTATTGTACTTGTCGTTCTTGTTTTGCATTGTGGAGCCCATGATTAATTCTGTCCGCCAAGTGCATATGGCCTGCCTGGCTATCATCCATTATCTTCATCACTGTTGCTTCAAAATGAGCACTTTATTATTACTTTTTTTTTCATCTTTTCAATTACCAGATGTGCTCTCACATTTCTGTACTTCTTAGACAATTCCAAGGCATAGACTTAGAAGATGAGCACCAAACACCTCATATAAGTAAGTGAGGTCAAGAGTTACATTTTTCCAAGTCTAAAGAGGACAGAATAAGAATAGAGTGGTTGTTTGAACCCCATTAGATTCTATGGGGAATATCCAACTTAATTATTAGATATAAGCTGCCTCCTGGGTTTTGTTGGTCACCAAGAAATAAAATTCAGGATGCGGTTGTGCAGGAAGGAGTTAACTTAATCCTCAGTAGCTCTGATTCTGTCCTATGGAACACAGCCAACCCTAAGCAGCGTTGCCACCGCTGGAACAAGCATTCCAGGGGCAGATCCGCATCATGAACGCCATTCCAGAAGCACACATATCCTTCTGGCCTGCCGCTGCAGTGGAGGACCCAGCGGTGGGGAGGAGAAGGTTCACTGACTTTGGTAAGCTGGCAGGGTGGGGTCATGGGGTGGGGGTGGGAGGAGCGAGGCAGGAGAGCGAGGCAGGAGGTGGGAGGAGCGAGGCAGGGAGCGTGGGAGGGAGTGGCACCCAGTGTGGGCGACTTGCATCTGGTGCAATCTCCTCCAGAGTAAGCTGACATGCCCCCTTTGTCTCGTCAGACTTGCACCAGCTAAGAGCTGGAGTAGGTCCCAGGAGATCCATTTGTGTTTGGGGGCTTATGGAGGGGTAAGGCTAAACATTTTCCCTGCCCTTCCCGAGCCTCTCGATCAGCCCCACCCCCCCACCACCACAGCATTGCAGCACATCTTGTTTTGGCACAGCTGCATGCTATGGCAGGGAAACGATAGGATTAGGCCCAAGTAAATGTGTTGTCATCATCAAGACTGTTGTAGAAAAGGCAAATTCTGCTTCTCCCCCAAGAGAATAAGATCATTGGGGTTAAAGGAAAACTTCAGCCCCCAGCAGCAGAGGCGTAACGTGCACCGGGGCGCCCTGGAGCACCGGGGGGGAGGGGCGCCCCCCGGCTCCGTGACAATGATCTATCTGAGGATGTCGAATCTGGATTGCTATTGCTGTTGCTTTTAATACAGACTAGTTCTTCCTTCACGCTTGAAGCAACCCTTCCCGGCTGCAGCTATAGGCTTACAGTCATGCTAATTACCTTTCCCGGCTGCTCTAGGCTTACAGTCATGCTAATTTTATGTCCTTGGGCTACCAGGTTTGATGATAACAGATAACATATTCAAATGGAGGAACTCCAGGCCCATTCCCCTCTTAGTAAGGTACTTAGAAAAAAAAAACACAGCCAAGAAGATAACAATTAACCAGAACGGCGGGGGGGGGGGCGGCAACTTCGGGCACCCAGACGAAGTGTTCCAATTGTCCACCGAAGATACGCCTCTGCCCAGCAGAATGGTATTTCCAAGTACACCACTTTATCCTCGATAATAAGTGAATAGGTGACAGTAACAGTGATGCAAATAAATGTCAAAAAGTGTCACTTAAGTCACCAACTTATTTCTTGGCGTTATCCAAATCTCACGTCAGTTTTGTTGAGTCCCACGCTATGAACTGCTATCATGGCCATTGTAATGACCATTTGGGTTGGTCAACTTTCAGCCCAATGTAATAATATTCTATTTCCACTGCATACTTCCTGAAGTTTGTTTGTAATCGTTTTATATGTTGTATCTTGCATTTCAGTCACTCAGTGTATCTTGCATTTCAGTCTAAAACTTGAGAACTCTAATTCTCATGCAGAGATAAAGTAAAGGACTGTGCTTGGCGACAACATTGAAGCATGAGCGAAGTCAAAGCTACTGACTTCTGCTCCCTTATGAGCACTGACCATAGATAGAATGGAATGTGCATAGATGGGCTTTTACCAACATCAGCAGTCCAATAAAAAGGTATTACCTGAACTATGATGGATCCCATCTGTTTTGAGACCCAACTCGGCATCTGCTCTTAACGTCAAGGACCAGTGTACACGAGCAACAATGCTGGACATACCTGGCCCCCAAAAGCTGGTCAAGCTATTCTCTGCATGCCTGATCTGTACAGACTTGCTGCAGACAAGGAGATCTGAGGAGAGTAGAACCAGAACCAGGGGACATGAACTAAAATTGAGTGGAGGATTAGAATGGACAAAAGAAAATATTTCTTCACCCAGCGTGTAATTCATCTGTGGAACTCATTGCCACAGGATGTGGTGATGGCACCCGGCCTAGATGCCTTTAAAAGGGGTTTGGATAGATTCATGGAGGAAAAGACCATCACAGGTTACAAGCCATAAGCAACCTCCTGGCTTTAGACGTAGGTTTTCTCTGTGCCAGGCAGCGGCGGAACGTCGGTGGAGCGCGTGGAGCAGGAGCTCCAGGCGCTTGGGGCAGGAGGGCGCGATCGGGGGAACTCACCGAAGCGCCGGATCAGCCCGCCCTCCCTCCCTGGAGCCCGTTCAGCTCTGAAATGAGCGGTAAACGGGCGGGGGGGCGCTTCGATGTCACGCGTGCAGGCCCCACCCCCGCGCTTCTGGCGCCGGGCGCGCGTCCGTCATCTCTGGTGCCAGGTGCAAGGGAGTGACAACAGGAAACAGGTTATCTGTGACAGGTGCAAGGGAGTGACAATAGGAAACAGGTTATTTTGTTGTCTGTGTGCTCCCTGAGGCATCTGGTGGGGCCACTGTGAGCTATAGGACGCTGGACTAGATGGGCCTTTGGCCTGATCCAGCAAGGCTCTTCTTATGTTCTTATGTAGTTCAAGACAGTGAGAAACATCTTGCAAACCACTTCAATCCATCAGTCAGCATCTACAGAGGGTTGGTTCTATCGATGGAACTAAATGAAGGTGACAGATCATTTTGTCCTATCTATGAGGAACCTGAAAACACTAATTTTGCACAATATTTAGGCTAGATAGTGTCCCCGCATCGCTGCATTCTGCGGTGATACAAACCCTGAATCCAGACCTTGTGAACCTTACTTGTCTTCTGCCCAAAGAGGTTATATGTTGTGCTACAATGATGCACAATGGCATGATGGACTTAAATGAATTAATCTACCCTGACATTGTTATTTTCCTTCTCTGATAGAAAGAACTGACTACCTGTGAAGTGGACATCTCACCCACCTTTTCTTTCCTACTACCCGTTTCCCATTCTTTCTTTCTTTTTTCTCTCTGAAACACACAAGTATTTTCATTGACAGGGGTACAATTTTTATTTACTTATGTTTCTGTGTGTGTGTGTGTGTGTGTGTGCGCGCGTGCGCACACGCACGCACGCACGCACACACGTAAAAGGTAGAAACCAGCATTGAAATACATTCTGGAGCGGTGTCCAGCGAAACTCTAGTTCAAAAATAAGCCATACTTCCTGGGAAGGCTAGCAGAGAAAAGTACATCTCAAAACAGGAAAGGGGGAAGAAGGAAATATTGTGGAAATAAGGAAAAATTAGCAATAGGAGTCTGAGAAGGATGTGTCAAAGAAAGAATAGTAAGTTATGGAGAAAATAAAAAAAATGATAAAAGAGAAGCGAGAGGATGACAGGGAGAAAACAGTGCAAAACAAATGGATGTAAGAGAACAAAAGATGTCAGAAGAGCCCTGCTGGAGCTGGGTCAACATCTCGTTTTCCTCAGTGGCCCACCAGCTGCCTCTTGGAAGCCTACAAGCAGAAGAGCAGGCATGCCTCTCCTTCACCTTGCTCCCCTGCAGCTAATGTTCAGAATCATACTACCACTGAACCTGAAGCTATCATGATATGATATGATACATGATATGATATGATCTATCATGATATATGAAGCTATCATGATATGATATGATCATGATATTTAGCTGTCATAGCCAATCGCTGCTGATAGTCCACTCCTCCATGAATTTCTGTAATCCCATTTTCAAGCCAGCAGCCATCCATTCCAAGTGTATCCACCACTGATTTATAGAAAAACCTTTCCAGTGCTGATAGTTTTATTTTCAATCAATTTTCCTAATAAAGAGGAGGTTCCACTTCTAGAAATATTTCTACAAAAAAACAGCACAAACAGGAAGAGTCCAAACAGCTTCGTCTTCTCAGCAATCCAGATACCAGTTGTCAGACCCAATTGTTAGGTTACCATCAGTGAGTGGGTATCTTGATTTTTGTACCTCTGCATACAGATCTATGTAGTTATTATACACATAGGTGACTTCTGCAGGGAAAGCTATTGATTTTGGCTGTTGTATTTTTACAGCACCATTAAGAATTATTAAAACACAAGATCGCTGGCGGACTCTTGCAGATAATGCCATAAACTTTTTTTTTTATGAGATGGAGATTTCAAAGATCCCATACATTCTGGTTAATTTATGTCATTTTTCCCCCAGTGAAATAAATGTTGGACGTTGCACCCTTGTCCAAAAGGAAAATCCTTCCACAGTAGAATCGCTATCAAGAAGTCTTGATAGTCCCCCCCACTCTAGTTCGCCACTCACTGAGTGATAGCACTCTTCAAATACCTGGAGGTCTGTCACATGGAAGAGGACAAAGATTTGTTTCCCCCAGTGGCGTCGCTCCGGTAGGGGCGGGGCCGTAAGTATCGCTCCGTCGTAGACCCTTTACCGAGCAAGCAGGAGGCGGCCCCGCCCCCTCACTGTCGGAGCCATTCCCATGCAGAGAAGAGACCCTGCCTGCTGCTTTCTCCGCAGGGGAAAGGCTCCGACAGTGAGGGGGCGGGGCCGCCTCCTGCTCGCTCGGTAAAGGGTCTACGACAAAGCAATACTTACGGCCACGCCCCTACCGGAGCGACACCACTGGTTCCCCCTTTACCCAGAGAGTAGAACTAGATCTAATGGGCTTAAGCTTCAGGAGGGGAGATTTCAGGAAGAAATTATAAGAGCAGTTTGACGTTTGAACTGATTACTAAATGATATGAGTTCTCCGTCTTCGGAGGTCTTCAGACAGAGGCTTGCCAGGCACCTTTTGGAGATGCTCTAGAGAGGATTTTCCTGCTTCAACCGGGGTTGGGACTAGATGACCTTGAAGGCCCCTTCTGACTCGATGATTCTATGAAGAAACTCTACATCCCCCCTCTACTACCTCAATATCCTACATATAGACTAACAGCGCAATCCTATCCAATTTGCACCACCCGTGTAATCAGCGGGGGAGGGCAGGGCAGGAGACTTGGGAGGGGAGGGGAGATTTAAATCCCCTTTGAATCCCCCTTTGGAGGGGATTTGAATCCCCTTTCCGTTCCGGGGCCTCCTGTTCTTGCTGGATAAGTTGGATAGGATTGCACTGTAAGTCAGTGGTTTCCAAACCTTTTAGCACCGGGACCCACTTTTTTTAAACGACACTCTATCAACACCCACCTAGCTTTATGAGACTTTAAAAAAAGTGATCTGGAAAAAATATTTTTATTGATTGATTCACTTGGAAAAAAACATACCATAAAAAAGAGCTCAAACATTTATCTCCCTGCATTTACACAAATTTGCAATCTGCAGGAGCCCCGCTCTTTGCAGGGCAACTAGTTGCTGATTTTTGAATAGCCTCAGGGCTTTTGAGGCAATTAGTTATCTGATCTTTTCACTCAGTTATCTTAGTTTTCATTGGAGGCTCTGCAGGACCCACTGGAAATCTGGTCGAGATCCACTTGGACCTACACATCCACAGTTTAAGAAATGCTGGACTAAGCCACAGATCCCCTGCTTTCTATGTGAGCAGCACAAATACATGAAATCCCATCACATCTGGTCCTAAGTCTTTGAAATTCACTAATATTCCCTATGCTGACATGAGGAATTTGTCAGAGTGCCTCGATGCCTGGCTATTCTGAATAGTTCCAGTGAAAGGGGGTCTGGGTACTAAACACTGGCACAGTATGCTTAAAGGGTTTTTTTGTGTGTGTGTTTTTACAGTCAGAAAACAGAGGCCTTGTGTGCCTTCGAACATCTAAAATGGAGCAAAGCTAAATGATAAAGTGCACCTTTAACTTAATGACAGTAATTCAGTTTCAGATGGCGAGTGCTATTATACCCCCTTTTAAGACTAGAATCAGTCATAATTGAAATGACAATTATGATAATCCTCATGTAATGAAGATTATTTTAAAACAAAAAAATGCCTTTTCGGTGCGTGTGTGTGTGTGTGTGTGTGTGTGTGTGTGTGTGAGAGAGAGAGAGAGAGACAGAGAGACAACTATAATAGCACCATTTTCCATACAAGTATTCCTTCTCCATAAGCTGCTTCAGTTTCGCTTTCAGGTTCAGACAGCAAATGATCATTCTTTTTCTCTTTAAAAAAATACTGGCTGGCTACAACAGTGCACTATTGTCAGAAACCCTAGAGATGGGCTGTAGTGCTATCAAAATCTAGGGACAGGGGTTCCATCACGTTTTATGGGGATAATTGCTAAAAGAAAAAAAAGTGCAACCCAATCTTTTTTGTGTTTATTCATCACTTCATGACTTCACCATGCTTACTCCCAGGTAACAAAGTCCTAAATTCACTAACTAGGTAGGAAGTCCCATTAAAATGAGATTTACTTTTCAGTAAAGATGCACAAGACTGGATTACTGATCGTTTCTCGCACCACCAGGAGAACGTACAGCACATCCTCACTTAAAGTTGTCGCTAGGTTCTTCTTGGAAACGGTAACTTTAAGAGAAATGACTTACAATGAAACCAGTTTTACCATACGATAATTGATAAACATAAACATTCCTATGGCATTTCCCCATCAACTTAAAAATGAAATGACTTTAAATGAAACGACATTAAGTGAGAACTTACTGTATATTATGCATTTGCTGCATTTTCTCCTGCCCGCTGTCTATGTAGGTTAGGCTGAGAGATTGCAACCTGCCCAAGGTCGCCCCATGAATTTGGGGGCTAAACAAGGAGTTGAGCTCATGTCTCCCTAACATGCTCAAGCTTCACACACTAACAGAATGTCTTGCCTCCCATATTACTTATTTAAATGTCTCCCAGAGATAGGCTTACCAGATTTTCCCGGTTTTAAATAAATAAATAAATAAATAAAAGACCCTATTTTAGACCCTATATTAATACCCTATTAATTTTCATTAATTGTTTCTTACTACTTTAAAATGTGATTATTTTTGTATTGAATTTTTTTTGTATTGTATTTTCTTTTTTCTGTTGTAAGCCGCCCTGGGTCCCTTCGAGGAGAAAGGTGGGATAAAAATATTGTAAATAAATAAATAAATAAATAAATAAATAAATAAATACATAAATAAATTTCTGGGCACAAAGTGCCAAGTTGCTGCCCAAATGGCGACCAAAATTTTTATTTATTTATCTTTACTTAATTAATTAATATCCTTACCTGTCCCGCTGCCGCTGCCATTGCCGCCATTCTGCCGCTGCCATCTTTGCCGCCAACCGCGGCTGCGGCCGCTATTGTCGTCATCTTCGCTGCCACCATCGTCGTCGGCAGCAGCCGCCGCCATCGTCGTCATTGTTGTCTGCGGCGACCACTGCCACCGCCGCCATTGTTGTCATTGTCTTTGCGGTGGTGCCGCCGCCGCTGCCGCCATTTTCGCCACCTCTGGAGCTCCAGGACTCCAGCTCCTGCCGCCGCCGCTTAAAAAAGGTAAAAAGTACCTTTTTCTGGGTGTTGCCATCTTGGATCTCACGAAATTTCACGAGATCCACGATGGCAGCGCCCAAATCTTGTGAGGGCACATGAGGCAGAGATTTGGGCGCCGTCATCTTGGATCTCGCGAGATTTCGTGAGATCCAAGATGGCGGCTCCCGGATAAAAAGGTAAGTTTTCGTTGCGGTGAAGGCAATGGGCAGGTAGTGTCCTGCCCGTTGCCTTCACCGCATGGAATGGCTCCGACAGCGAGGGGGTGGGGCCTCCCGGATTATAAACGGGGACTAGGACGGGGTGCAACTTACAGTACCACCCCCACCGTAGAAACGCCTCTGGGGAGGGTGTGCACCAAGCTCCAGGTTAAAGAAGAAAAGGGAAGGGAGGGGGCTCCAGATCCCTTATCCCAGCCCACATGGTGCTTCGTTAGGGCCTGGTGGATGGTGGATGGGGAGACGTGATCTGGAGTTGCGGCAGCTTCCCCCCCCCCCTTTCTTGTTCCAGTGGCACTGGAGGGAGAAGGGGGCTGCTGTTGCCACCACGATCCTCTTCTGACTCTCCCTCAGCGAGCCAAAAGACCAGAGCGCTGACTGGAGCAGCAGGCTGGAGAGGGCAGCAGACAGATAGACTTGGGGCTCATCAGTTCACCAGCTCTCCAACTTTGCTGCTCCACACAATGGTTTCACATCACTTCCTGGACAGGACAGGCTTGGCAGAGCACATGCTGTGCATTCGGTAGATCTCTTTTTCCAAGTTTGAAGGTTCTCAGGTAACACTGCTGGAGAAGACCACTGCTTGAGACCCTGAGGAAACACTGCCTGTTGATGTAGACATTATAGGGCCGAATGAATCAATGGCTTGACTCAGCAGAAGGCAGTTTCATACTGGCAACCATAATAACAAGGATGTGCAGTGTAATCCCATGTTCTGTGGGGTTTTTTTTTTAGGCAAAGGAAAATATTATGCTCAACAGACCCCTTCACTTATGACTTGTTTCTGCTTTGAAGATCAGCTCCACGCAGGAAAACCAGGGTACACCTTCAGCTCCGAAATGTAGCACGAGTGTTTATTTTTTTCCACGAGCACATGGATTCAGGAGCTGTGCACCCGCCCTTTTGTCACGCTTTATCAATGTGTACTACCCTAGAAGCCGATTTCAATTGGTTATTTCTTCGCAGACCTGACCTAGTTCTAATCATTTGCCATTCAAAAGATGCAGAAACTTAGATCTTGGCAGGAAGCTGTTACCATTCACACTGAATGGGGGCTTAAAAGGACTGCTGTATGTCGTCAAATACATTGGCACAGTAGGGAGATGTGATCTTTTCTAAGGCTGTTATTCTAATCATTTCATCTAGTCCCTTGTCCCAATATAATATTCACTGGCACAAAGTTAATTTAATACTCTTTTTTTAAAAAAAAAAATCCCAGTGATAGTACAAAAACCTTATTATAAAGCAGAATACATTGAATAGGGGCTTGTGGGAAGCCCTTCATCTCCTGCTAATTGTACACTGCATTTGTGTCAGGAAGGCCTCCATGGCAATGCACTGTTGCGTCTTCCCTTATTTTACTGCAATATTTAAGAACAGTTGGAGGGCCGGCGGGGATAGTTGGCACTCTCCATAGATTAGCTGGAAGTAATTGCAATTACCGTATTGTCCCGAGTATAAGACACACCTGATTATAAGACGCACCCTTAAAGTTTGGTGCTATTAAAAAATTTAATTAAATCACTGGCATTAAATTGCAACAGCCTGATTATAGGACGCACCCCTAGTTTAAAATCTTAAATTAGGAGAAAAAAGTGCATCTTATACTCAGACCAATACGGTATATATAAACTGGCACATTATATTAGGATGTGTCTCTTCTTTTTTGTTTATCTTCCTCCCCTGTATTGTGCGACTACTAGCAAATTTCCTATAATTACAAGAGGAAAGGTGTGTGTAGACATGTTATTGTTGTTCAGTCGTTAAGTCGTGTCCGACCCTTCGTGATCCCATGAACCATATCCCGCCAGGCCTTCCTGTCCTCCACTATCTTCCTGAGTTCGCTCATTTTCATGTTTGTTGTATAGGTGGTGCTGTCTAACCATCTCATCCTTTGCCTTCCCCTTCTCCTTTTGCCTTCAATTGTGTAGACATAGGCTTGGTGTATTGCAGCGACCCAGCGAGGAAAGGAAGGCAGGGGACACATTTTTGTATGCCCTGCACACACCATTGTGTAATGTAATTGTCCTGTACGTCTCTTGCACCTTGACTGGTAGATTCTGTCTCCACACAGCTGTTGAGAACAAACACGTTTATGTAACTGGGTTCAATAGGCCTCTCTAGCGGGGCTCTTAACACAGGCCTGCGAATAGTTTCTTCTAGTCTACTGTACAGGAAGAAAGGGAAGGACCGTTTCGGGAAACGGAGCGATAGTTAAAAGGGGGCCATGCACAGTTAATTCACTGGACCTGAATACAACACACCTCCTTTGAGATCCTTGTCAGTGAAAGCTGAACCACATACTATTCGAGGTGGTGGGGAAGCTGTTCTCAACTGCAGCATCGTCCCCAAGTGCAGTGTTTTATTTTTCCCCAGTGGGAGAATGACAAACATTCATTTATATGGCAGCAAATAGAGGAGTGTACTCAGCAATATCGGGGGACAATCTGCTCCCTGTCCCTGGTGATCCCAAACCTCCCTCTATCATAGCCCCAGAGATAGATGAAATCATATTTTATGACACCATCAGCACTTGGCATTTTTACTAGTTATGATGTTTATTATATTTTTCAATCCTACTTCTATGGTGCTCAGAGGAGCAGCATGCATGCCTTCCCCCATTTTATCTTCACTACAACCTCACTACACCAGGATGGTGTAGTGGTTTGGGAGTCGGACTTAGACCTGGAAGATCCAGGTTCAAATCCCCGCTCAGCCACGAAGCTTCCTGGGTGACCTTGGGCCAGTCACTATCTCTCAGCCCCACCTACCTCACAGGGTTGTTGTGAGGACAAAAAGGAGGGGAGGAAATATGTACACCACTCTGAGCTCCTTGGAGGAAGGGCGGTATAAACAAATGTGAAATAAATGTCCTGACCCATAGATTCTTGTGTGCAACATTGGAATACACACGGTTGTGTAGAAGAATCTCTACACACTTGTCCACCGGACACCTGGTATAGGATAAGAACCTAAGAGACATGCTGGATCAGCCTAAGAATCCATATCTAGTCTAATATATATCCTAGTTTCCCACTGTGGCCAGACAGATGCTTCTGGGAATCCCACAATAGGGCATGAAGGCATTAGCCCTCTACTGTTGCCCCAGGAATGTCCCATCCATTGTATAAAAATGTGATAAATAAATAAAATGGGGTAAGTTAGGGTGACAGACACACTGGATCATTGTCAGCCAGTATGTTTTGTGGCTGAATGAGGGTTTGAACCCAGGTCTCCGTAGTCTAAGGCTGCAATCCTATATACACATTCCTAGAAGTAAGTTAATGAGACATACTGCGCAATCCTGCACAGAAAAACCTCCTGTGGGGCATGCGTTCTGTGGGCAGCAGGTAATGCAAACGTGCAGTAAAGCACTTTTTTGACGCCCGGAGAGTGAGGGCCGCCGGCACGGAGGCTAGCAGCTCTTACTCTGCCTACCCCCCCACCCGGTGTAAGTCCTGCACCGGTAGGTGCAGGGGCAGGGGGAGGGTGGGCCGGGCAGCGAGCGAGGGCAACCGTTGGCTGTCCCAGGCCAGGAGGGGGCAGGGATATCGGCGGTGAGCACCGCCAATATCCCGCGCAAAGGCGTCGTACCACTGGGGGTGATTGGGGTAGTGGGCCCCAGGGCACTGGGCGCTCTTACCTGCTGCTCCGCCGCTTCCTCTTCTTCCTCGCAGCCGAGAGCGGCTGCATTTCAGCCCTCCCACCCTCCCTTGCACCCGTTTAGCTCCAAAAAGGAGCCAAAAAGCGCCGGGGGCGTGTCCGCGCGCTGCCGTTACACGCTCCAGGGACGTTCAGGCTTGGGAGGGGGGATGGGCTAGGAGACCTCCATCCTGCTCCTATCCTATCCGCACGGCCCCGCTGTACCCCACTGTACCCGCTGGATAGGATTGGATTGCCCAGAGAGTTTCAGTTCTACATGATTTTGGCTTTACATGCCGACCTTGGAATGTAACCCTTGCTTAAGAAGTGGCTGGCCATACTTCTTTCTACATCACAAAAAAAGCTTTGGTAATACTGAGGCTTTAATAATATGCAAACTTATTTAAAGGTAACTGATGTTCATTGGTTTAATGCAGGGCAGGTGAGAGTATTCAACTAAACATTTGTCCTTTGGATAACTGTCCTCATAACTGTACTTTGAAAGTTTGGATCCACTTTATTATTTCCTTTCCTTGTTCCATACACAAATTCTCTCCTAAAATAGTAAATGATGAAAGAACCCCTGTGTATGTGTTGAGGGAAGATCTGACGATGTATATAACTGTGTATCATTTCTGTTCTCTATTAAAAAATAGAGAATCTCTATAGAGATAAAAATCTCTATTAAAAAATATTGTGATCCAGCTTCATAAGAAAGAGTCACTTTGCATACATCAGTAAGATTTACCTCCGTGGAGGAATTTTTACTTGAAAACCGTAGCCAAGTAAACACTGCATTCTGCTGAACTGAACGTTGTTGAACAGGGTAATATGCTAGTTTTCAAAATAATTAGCTGAACAGTAATGAGGATTTAATGGGGTTTTGGGCACCGCTGAAGGACGGACGCAAACACTTTGTTTTTTAACCTACCTTGGGGCTAATGACCTCAGGTGGGAATAAGGGAGTATTACATTTGGAAAGCAAGAAACACAACGAATGAAACCAAACCTGAAGCCTGGCTGTAGTTTTACAGCAAATTCCTTGTTGAAGAGAGACCGAACAAAAAGATGGCTGGTCCTCACAAGACTTTAGGATTTTTAAAACGAGAAGGCAGGCAGATCCTCTCAAACGGGATTTCCAGAATAGATGGTTGGCAAAAACAAAGACGTGAACTTGCATGGACTGTCTCTCATGGAATATTTTGCCAAAAACAGTGCGTTGATTGAAATAATATAATAATAAGATACAGTATTTATATACCGCCTTTCTTGGTCATTGGATTTCTCCTCCAACTTTAATCCAAGGGTTGGCTGTCCTAACCCCCCTTGGGGTTTTTTACAATATATAACTGTCCAATCGTTCATGAACGGCTACATTTCCAGGTGGTATCCTTTTTGCAGTCTGACTATTCTGCTGGCTGGTGCCTCCCACACTAGAC
Source organism: Plestiodon gilberti rubricaudatus (assembly GCA_026170595.1). Taxonomy (NCBI): domain Eukaryota; kingdom Metazoa; phylum Chordata; class Lepidosauria; order Squamata; family Scincidae; genus Plestiodon; species Plestiodon gilberti. The sequence goes on along the minus strand of JANXHW010000001.1, from coordinate 291,468,168 downwards.
CAACGCAGCTGGGAGCTCTTATCTCTCCTTCTGGAGGCTTTCACAGCTTTTTGTCGGCAGCGTGTCTCAAACTTGTCAAGTTCACTGGTCTTCGGGCTTACAAGACGGCAGCTCTCCCGACTGAGTCAGACCCTTCTGCCTTCAGAAACAGTTCCTGATCTATCTACAAGCAATGGTGTTGAAGGCGCATGAGTCAGAGCCAGCCCACAATCTGGTCCCCGGCTGTATCGTGGTTCTGCCATTTAGCATTTAATTCTTCTAGCAGTCTGTAGATGACTGGATTCCCTCACACCACTCAGATGTGATGCGAGAGAGAGAGCGAGAGAGAGAGAGAGAGAGGGAGAGAGAGAGAGAGAGAGAGAGTTAGGCTAGTGAGACAATAATGTCAGGCAATAATGTCAATATAATGTCATCTTGTAGGGCCCAGTTCGAGGTGTTGGTCTTTAAAGCCTGATATGACTTAGAACCAAAGTAGTTCGAGGACTTCCTCTTTCAATATCAACCTGTTGGGCATTAAGATCAGTCTGCTACAGGTCTTGACTCCATCTGAAGTATGGCAGGTGGAGACCAGTGAGAGGGTCTTTTCTGAGGTGGCACCCTGTTTGTGGAATGCTTTCCCTAGAGAGCTGGAACCAAGCTTGAATTTATTTTGGCACCAGGTGGAAGCCTCTTTATTTGCATAGGCAAATGTGCTTACTTTGTTGTTTGTTGGGGGGGGAGGTTGCATTTGTATACAGTTAAGATTCTCAAATTTATATTTTATGCAAAAGGAACTGTGGATCCCTTTAGACTTGAAAGGTTTGCCAAAGGATGGAGCCCATAATAACATAATTTATGGCCGATGAACGGTGCCACATAGGGACATCAGAAAATCAATACGCATACATTGACAAACTTGACAATAAAGGAAATTAATTTTTCCCCAATGCCTGACTAAACATGACGTCAGACCCTAGACTGAGAGTTTAAGAGGTTATAGGTAGGATATAACAGCAGCAGTCGGTGAGGTGGTGCGTTAAGGAAAGGGGAGAGGGAAGAGGACAAATGGAACTCGCACCATGGCAGTAGACAGCTGCTGAATGGTTAGGGACACACAGCACGGGTCATGTCATTGGCAGCCCATGCTGGGAGTTCCCAGCACCTAGCAGCCATATTTACCTGGTACTGACTCCAGCCGCCTTTTGCCTCCACCACCAATTTGCCACTCACATGAGTAAGGGCGTGGGGGCTCCCCTCTGGTTTCCCACTCAGTGGTGGCAGTGCATACTCTTGCCCAACGTACTCTTGCCCACTGCATTATCACAATCGCGAGTACAGCAGTCAGTCAACGCACTCACAAGTACAAAGAGGCAAAATATCATTGGGCTGGAGAGGGAGCAGTAATAGCCCAAGACGTTTGGTGTATGAAGCAGAGTGCCAAATGTTCACTCACTCACTCACTCACACACACACACACACACACACACCCGCCCTCCCCTTACCTTGCTGGGCAGTAGCTGGGTGAGGGGCAGTGGCGGCTGAAGAGCACAGTGCTGCTGTTCCTACCATACCGCCACTACTCTTCACAGCTTGGTTGGTGGCATGCAAGAGTGTTACTGGGCTCAACAATCGCAGCAGAAACAGAAGAGGGAGAAGATGTGGGAAAGGAGGGAGGGAGATGAGGAAGACTCCTGCCCATAGAGTTGGGCTAGAGTGGTGCCATCCAGTGTCCATCCACAGAGTGGTGCCATCCACAGATGGGGTGGGGGAGGCGGAATGGGGTCACGGGTGGGCAGAGCGGGGAGGCAATGGGAACAGGGAGAGCAGATCAAGCCGGGAAGGAGGTGGGTTTGGTGGCAGTGGCAGCCACTGAATCCTATCCCACTTTCCGGGCCTGATCCACCCTCCCGGGTCAACACAAACGTATGCCAGTGATTTTGCTGGTGCAGGTCTGAGTAGACCCCCACACACCACAAAGGCTTAAAGGCTGATCTACACCTACCCCTGTTGCGTTACGCTTGCGTGGTGAGGCGCACGAGCGTAGGGGACTGGACGCTCCGCTCGAAACGCTGCCCTGGGCTCCACCAGTTTCTTCAATGTAGATAGTCCCTCCTGATTGTCCCACCTTCTAATAAAAGCTCAACGCTGATTGGCTGAAACACAAGTGCGCTCCGATTGGCTGAAACCTCCCTCATCCCATTGGTCTAACAATTAGCTCCGCGTCCCGCTCTCTCAAATCATGAGCATGGTCCATGGCTGATCGCAACCGAACTCGGGAGAGCACGGCTCTCCCGCGTTCCGATGCAATCAGATAAAATGGAAGCCACACAGCTCCGTACTCTCCGCATGTGCCCGGGACGTGCTGGAATTCGTGGAGGTCAGTCTTAACCCCGGGTAAGGGAACAAATGTTCCCTTACCCAGAGGAGATCTCTGCGACTGCCCCCTCCCCTCAGCATACAGCAATAGCTCTTTTGGCACCACTGCACCAGCAGGGGGGAAAGGATAGGTTTGGGCTCTAACTCTCATTACTGCAACAACAAACTGAAAAGAATTTTAAAAAAGCATTTTATCAGCTTTCAGTGCTTGGATACTGACAATTACACAAGTCTGTCCCTTTCTCTCTAACCAGACACACCTGATCCCCAGGCTGTAAAGTATTCTGTAGTTTCATAATCCCACCACACAAGTTCAAAAACTATCAGGGGGCACTTAATTCAGCATCTGATATAGTTCATCTGTGATATATTTTAATGCAAGTTTCTAGCTCTTGAGATAGACAAGATAAACTAAGCTGAATCAGAAATCTCAGAATTCAGAGTGGGAGGGGGCTGAACAGGATATTCTGTAGTCAAGGATTCATTGGCTTCCCTGTTCAGTCTTTTAATTGTCTGATATTGGCTGCAGGCAGGAATACAGATGTGGATTTGCATTCCAACATACCATTTCCACATGCACTCCACCTACCTTCATGGGTCTTTTTGTAAAGTTGCATTCGAATCAGCCCATAGAGGCAGCCTTAATACCATTCAGCAGATGCATTCATACCTCATTTAGGACCCAGCACAGAAGACAAAGCAGAGTCATTCTGCTGCTCCTTGCGCAGGCCAGGTTATCTGCAGCATCCTCAGTTCCACCACAATGAGGGAGATAGCATCTGCTCCCCTTTCACCATCTGTCTTCGAAAGCTATGGGAAATGTCAAAGATCCCCAGCAGAGGGAGCAAGATAGGCAGTCTCCACACAGAGAGCCAATTACACTGTAACAGCTGCCCCATTTTGACTGAACTACACTCTCTGTAATATACAGGTGGGCCCCCATATCCACGGATTCGCTATCCACGGTTTCAGTTATCCACGGATCGCGGGGACCCCCCCCCCCCCGGCTTTTATTTTTTTCCCAGTAAACTTCGTTTCTTCCTTAAACAAACAGGAGAAGCAGCCCCTGGAGAAACCTTGCAGAGCCTCTCTGGGACTTAGTCTCATTCTACTTGCCTGCAATGGAGGCTGCTTCTCTGTTTGTTTTAAGGAAGAAACAAAGCTTGCTGAAAGAAAAATAAGAGCTGGGGGGGGCGCACATGCCTGCCCGCAGGGGAGGCAGGGCGGGGGGCCCTCAGGAAACCATGGAGGGGGTGTTCGCTCCTATCCACGGTTTCAAGTATCCACGGAGGGGCCTGGAACATATTCCCAGCGGATATGGGGGGAGTACTGTACTCAGACTAGTGATGTATCTGGCCCACTGCAATGGAATTGCTGCCGTGGTATGTTTACCCACTCACTGAGTGATTTTGTGAGACGGTAGGCCAGACAAGTGCTGTGTCCCTAGGAATCCAAAGTTCTGCAGAAGCATGGATTCTGTGATAAGAAGATCAATACCGGTGGACAAGCTGCCTGAATAATGCCTTGAGTTCCATTACAGAATTTCCCTTACTACACACAGTCATAAAGAAAACGTAGGCAGCGTCTAGGATGCATTCTCAGTCTGGTGGTGTCTAATAGGCCTGGCCCTCATGTCACCGGAGTATAGCCGGGGTATGCAGCTAGAACAGGGGTTCTCAACCCCTTCCCGGCTGAGTACCACCTCCAGTACCACTCTCCTGCTGAGTACCACCAGAAGTGACTGGCAAAAAAATCATCGCCAGTTACTTCCGGGTTTTCAGAGGCCAGAAAGCACAGGTAGGAGGCTGTGGGTGGGTGCGAGGGCCCTTCTCAGCATTCCTGAGAGGCTCAGCCAAAGGCAGGAGCCTCTTGGGAGCAAAAATACGCCGCCAAAAGCGCCGCATCGGAATGGGTTTCCGGTGGTCCGGCAGTCCGAGTACCACCAGCAGTCAGCCGAAGTACCACTGGATGAGAAACCCTGAGCTAGAATCCTCTCCTGAGCACAGGGAGCAGCACGGCAGTCAAGTCAATGCAGAAAAGACTACCCAAGACTAAGAAGTGTGTTGTCTCTTTAAGCTTGGCTGGTTTGAGATTCAGTTCCAGTCCCCGCATATCAGCAATTAACCCATAGCATAGTACTGTACAGTGAAATTGCATATGAACTTTTGCTGCCACACTTTCTTGCTTTATTTTAAAGGACTAATTTAATTTGCAGGTGCCTCTCTCCAATGCCAACTGAGTTGCCTAGTTTGTTTTCTTCCATTTAGATCCTGGGCAACAAAGGCTGGCTTTTCGGAGTAAATATTGTTGTTTGCCATTGCATTTCTGCCGATGAAGTCAAGCAGCCAGATTAAAGAGGTCCCCGGGGGCAGGCACTGAGGACGGTGTTTTTCACCTTGGTCTTTTGGGCCATGCCCTTAATTGGAGCTTAGTGTCCCATTAATGATTTGGCCTTCTGGGATTTCTATGACCATTTCGGCACTGCAGTGTCTGCCTAATGGACTGCTGAACAACGACAACTCCTTGTAGTCTTGTCCCAAAGGCCCCCCCACCATTAAATATACAGCAGTCCTCAATTAACCTGATGTTTATGAAACATAGTGGCATAGCGGCTTAAAGGCTATCTCCTTAGGAAGGGCCCTCGCTTAAAGAGACAGAGTGTAATTGTCCCACAGTGCAAATATGTCCATATGCAAAGACCAGCTTGTGCCTGATGCTAATGGGTCCATTTCTGCCCCTCTGTGACCATGCAAACATGATCTTTTTATGCCTGTGGTGTATCAGTTGCAGAGCATTAGGCCACTGCAAATTGACCCTGGCTGAGGGCCAGTTCAGGAGGAGGAAGACAAATTGCGGGGGGGGGGGGGGGAGCCAGATTAGTCTTTTGCAGCACAAACAACCAAGAGCCTTGTGGCACCTTACAAACTAATACATTTCAGCGCTCACAACACAAGAAGGCCAGATCTTTTATAATGCACTACCGTTTTTAAAAGATTGCCCCAGGGGAGGGGTTGATTTGGCTAAAATAGGAGAACCTAGTGGGGCTTATGAATTTCATTAAGAGTATACCCTGGCTCAGGCACTGGTACATTGTGGCATAAGCTATCGAGGAGGTCCAGAACCCACTTTGTTGGATGCAGGAAGTGGTCACCTAAATGAGTACAGCAGTGGTACCCTAACTGGGGCGTTGCGACGCCCCAGCCGGGAAGAAAGGGTTGCTATGCCCTTAAGGGGCATGGCAACCCGCGGTGACGACAACGGCGCGCCTGGGATCGCGCCGCCGCCGCCACCGCTGCGCCCGGGATCGCCATTTTTACCGTCATTGGTGGGCAGTGGGTGTCCCTCGGGGGTTGCGGGGAGCCTGCGGACCCCTCCACAGGCCTCCCCAAGCGTCGGAGCAGCGCTCCAACGCGATCGCAACTGACTTCCGGTTTTACACGAAACCGGAAGTCAGTTGCGATCGCGTTGGAGCGCTGCTCCGACACTTGGGGAGGCCTGCAGAGGGGTCCGCAGGCTCCCCGCAACCCCCGAGGGACACCCACTGCCCACCAATGACGGTAAAAACGGCGATCCCGGGCGCAGCGGTGGCGGCGGCGGCGCGATCCCAGGCGTGTCATCGCCACTCCTGGGAAGGCCCCGCTGCTACTTAGAGCAGCGTAAGGCCTTCCCAGGAGTTAGGGAACCTCTGGAGTACAGTGAGGCCCCACTTTACAATGGTAATCCGATCTGGTCTGGAGACCCCATTGTATTGTGAAAATGTTGTAATATGAACCCAATAACACATTGTTCTTTGGTAATTCGTTCCAAGGTCTCAGAAGTTGGAGTTTCCGCCACAAAACTAAGCTATTTCCCTCTCTAAAAGGTAATGTAAAAGGTGCCTACTGCACTCTTTAGGGCCCTGGTTATCAGTTAACACAATGTTGTAATTATAAAACACAGATTACAAGGCTTTATCCTTCCCTGTATACACCCACCCATGATGTTAAAAATGCTACCTACAGGCTAAGATGCTACATTATCCTTCCCTTCAGACACAAAGTCACGATGTTAAAACTGCTGCGGTTGGCTGAGACGCTACCAAACGCTTGCATTCCCATAGCTGATTGGCTTATTATCTATCTCCCACAACATCCTGTTGGTGGCAATTCTAAGCCCATTGTAAAGTGAATAACATGGTATAGTGAACATTGTTTTACTACGGAGAGACCATTTTAAAGTGATTTGATTGTCTGCCGAACCCATCATAAAGTGGTGGTCCAGTTCTATATACAGCAAGTCGTCACTTACATAAGAACATAACATAAGAACATAAGAAGAGCCCTGCTGGATCAGGCCAAAAGCCCATCTAGTCCAGCCTCCTGTATCACACAGTGGCCCCACCAGATGCCTCAGGGAGCACAAGACAACAAGATAACCTGTTTCCCGTTGACACTCCCCTGCACCTGGCACAGAGAAAACCCACTTCTAAAACCAGGAGGTTGCTTACGGCTTGTAACCTGTGATGGTCTTTTCCTCCATGAATCTGTCCAAACCCACTTAAAGTTGTCAATAGGTTCTTCTTGGAAACTGCAACTTTAAGAGAAATGACTTATAATGAAACCAATTTTGTTGTTGTTGTTCAGTCGTTAAGTCGTGTCCGACCCTTCGTGATCCCATGAACCATATCCCGCCAGGCCTTCCTGTCCTCCACTATCTTCCTGAGTTCGCTCATTGTCATGTTCGTTGCATCGGTGATGCTGTCTAACCATCTCATCCTTGGCCTTCCCCTTCTCCTTTTGCCTTCAATCTTTCCCAGCATCAGAGTCTTCTCCAGAGACTCCTCTCTTCACATTAGGTGGCCAAAATATTTGAGTTTCAGCCTTAGTACCTGTCCTTCCAGGGAACAGTCAGGCTTGATTTCATTTAGAATTGACTGATTTGATCTCCTAGCAGTCCAAGGGACTCTCAGGAGTCTTCTCCAGCACCACAGTTCAAAAGCATCTATTCTTCGGCGCTCAGCCTTCCTTATGGTCCAACTCACGCAACCATACATTGCTACTGGGAACACCATCGCCCTGACTATACGAACTTTTGTTGGCATGGTGATATCTCTGCTTTTTATTATGCTGTCTAAGTTTGCCATAGCTTTCCTTCCAAGGAGTAAGCGTCTTTTAATTTCATGGCTGCTGTCTCCGTCTGCAGTGATCTTGGAACCCAGAAAAGTAAAATCTGTTACTGCTTCCATTTCTGCCCCTTCTATTTGCCAGGAATTGATGGGACCCGATGCCATGATCTTAGTTTTATTAATGTTGAGTTTCAAGCCAACTTTTGCACTCTCCTCTTTCACCCTCATCAAGAGGCTCTTTAGTTCTTCTTCACTTTCTGCCATTAGGGTGGTATCGTCTGCATATCTGAGGTTGTTGATATTTCTCCCGGCAATCTTGATTCCGGCTTGTGATTCATTCAGCCCTGCATTTCTCATAATGTACTCTGCATATAAGTTAAATAAGCAGGGTGACAATATACAGCCTTGCCGTACTCCCTTCCCAATTTTGAACCAATCAGTTGTTCCATGGCCGGTTCGAACTGTTGCTTCTTGACCCGCATACAGGTTTCTCAGGAGACAGGTAAGGTGGTCTGGTACCCCCATCTCTTTAAGAATTTGCCACAGTTTGTTGTGATCCACCCAATCAAAGGCTTTTGCGTAGTCAATGAACCATGTTCCTAAGCAGTATTGCTCCTTGCAGCATTGGATTTTCCTTTCAACCTCAGACACATCCACAGCTGGACGTCCTATTGGCTTTGGCCCAGCCGCTTCACTCTTTCTGGGTCTACTTGGAATAGTCCTCCGCTCTTCCTCAGTAGCATATTGGACACCTTCCGACCTGAGGGGCTCATCTTCCGGCGTCATATCTTTTAGCCTTTTGGTACTGTTCATGGGATTTTCTTGGCAAGGTTACTGGAGTGGGTTGCCATTTCCTTCTCCAGTGGATCACTTTTAGTCAGAACTCTCTGCTACGACCTCTCCGTCTTGGGTATCCCTGCACGGCATAGCTCATGGCTTCATTGAGTTACGCAAGCCCCTTCGCCACGACAAGGCAATGATCCATGAAGGAGGAAACCAATTTACCATAAGCTAATTGATAAATGTAAAAGTTCCCATGGCATTTTCTCATCAACTTTAAATGAAACGACTTTAAATGAAATGACTTTAAGTGAGGACTTACTGTACAGTATATGCCCTCACTACAGAGAGAGGTTGGGGGTATGGTTTATAAACAGTAAGGCCAAGAGGTCAAGCAATGCAAAAGATAGTGGTAGGAGCAGCTGTGTACAATGCAGAGCACACATGAAGACATGATCTAATCAAGTTGAATACAAGTTCCAGTCAGCATGGATGTAGCTCACTCCCCATAATGCCCGCTTGTGATGAAAGCTGGCATTTGGTACATGTGTACCACAAGACACCATGCAGGGCTGGCCCAAGACCTCCTGACGCCTGAGGTGGCATGCCAAATGCTACCCCCCCTTACCCAATGATATGCCAGCCTCTCTCTTCCCACTCTCCAATGTTCTAGCTCAGCATTCTCCTCCCCTTTGCATTCCTCTTCCTTTCTGTCCTGCTTTTCCAAGGAGTGGACGGAGAAGGAGGCTCAGAGAGAAGAGGCAAGTAGGCAGACAGAGATGGGTGCTCCCCACCTATCTGCTGCCCCAGTTGGTCTCATGGGTGGGCCAGCCCTGACACCATGCATCCTATGAAAAAGGAGACATCATTCCTAACATGGGCTATATGAAGTTAACTTCATAATAGAGGCCGACATGCCAAGCCGCACATGGGACAAAATGTTAGACAAGAAAAGTCCTGTTCTCTCGTCACGCTACCCATGAAGCCCTAATCATGCAGCAGAATGAGATGGTAGAATCTTGAGGAGGTTGCGTGGATGGGACCACGTCAGACTGATGGGAAAGACAGTCTTTTCTGAATGCTCTCCCATGTGAAAACTCATGCCAATGAAAAACTAGCACAGCCAAAAGAAATGTTCTAGGCCAGCCTCCGTGTACATGCAGCATGCTTTTATAGGCAGGGAAGCTTTCAGAACTATGATCCCACCACCACCTCCAGCCCAAAGCATTACAGTCCCTTCTGAAACCTCATTCTGTTGTGTCTTTGGAGTGCACAAATACCATCACACCCACAATCCCCTTTGCTAGCTGGGCAGAAGATGAAAGAGGGCCTGTCTTTGGCAGTGGCACAAGGGGGTTCTGCACGGAACATGTGATTCGCTCATTTCGATGGAATCTCCAGGTCGATTGGGGAAAGAGCGCTACCTGAAACTGTGCTGAGCTAGATGGACCAATGGTCTGACTCAGTATCAGGCAGCTTATATGGACCACCCCAATAGTATTTCAAATTGCCCCACCTTACTATTTCCCACAAGGCAACAGTGGGAGGCATATGTTCTTTTGACACATCCACCCAGGGTGGATCTTATTTTATTTCAACCATAAAACAGAAGAGGGGCACAGAACCCTACCTGTACTTAGGGTCCTTCTTTCCTCTTGCTGATTGAGCTACTTCTCTCCAGTCCCAGCTTACCTCTGGTGTCAGAACCAGGAGCAAAGAAAAATAGCTGGTGTCTTATCTTATCCATGAATGGGATATGTGACCTGGAAGACTGGGGCATCAAGAGGACTGGGGTAGCAAGGCACATTGCAGGCGCAACATGCTAGTACAGAATAATTTGCACACCAACCGAGTCCTTTGATCTCTTCTGGCTCTGGCTGTCCCTCTGCAGCTTCACCCCACACCCACCCACCCAAGCATCCCCAAGGCAGGCAGAAGGAAGATCTTTAAAGGGGCAGCCCCCAGACCTGGAGACAGCCCGGTTGCTTCTGCTGCTTCCTATGTGATACACTTTCTATGTTAATGAGCAAGCACTAGGAAGCTATAGGACTTGACCCTTCAGAGGTCAAGACTTCTTTTCAGTCTAGAAAAGACTTATTTTCAGTCTAGATTCTAGAAAAAGGGGCTTTTCAGTCTAGAAAAGAGGCGCCTGAGGGGGGGTCATGATTGAGAAGTATAACATTATGCATGGGATGGAGAGAGTGGATAGAGGGAAATTCTTCTCCCTCTTGCACAACACCAGAACCAAGAGACATGCACTAAAATTGAGTGGAGGGAGAGTTAGAATGGACAAAAGAAAATATTTCTTCACCTAGCATGTAATTCATCTGTGGAACTCCTTGCCACAGGATGTGGTGATGGCACCTGGCCTAGATGCCTTTAAAAAGGGTTTGGATAGATTCATGGAGGAAAAGACCATCACAGGTTACAAGCCATAAGAAACCTCCTGGCTTTAGAAGTAGGTTTTCTCTGTGCCAGGTACAAGGGAGTGACTACAGGAAACAGGTTATCTTGTTGGCTGTGTGTTCTCAGAGGCATCTGGTGGGGCCACTATGAGATACAGGAAGCTGGACTAGATGGGCCTGTGGCCCAATCCAGCAAGGCTCTTCTTATCAGCAGCGTCACTGCAGGGGGGGGCGGAGCTCCAAGTTCCGTCGGGCTCTGACCCTCCGTTACATGACGGGAGAAAGCAACCCCGCCCCCTCGCCTTTGGAGCCATTCCGGCCGACGAAAGCACTTGCTTTCGTCAGCCGGAATGGCTCCAAAGTCGAGGGGCGGGCCGCTTTCTCCCGTCGTGTAACGGAGGGTCAGAGCCCGACGGAACTTGGAGCTCTGCCCCCCCCCCTGCAGTGACGCTGCTGCTTCTTATGTTCTTATGTCTCAGGAGGAATCATCTCTGGAACTTTGGGTTCAAGAGGTACAGGTTTAGGAGTTCTAGCCACCCAGCTCTTGCTTAATGATGGGTCTCATGCGCCTCTGCAGCTGCTACCATGGTTCTGATCAGCTGCTCCTCCAAATCAGAGGCTGGGCTGTTGCTTGAGGTTGGGTCCAAAACAACAGAAGCAACCAACTGCACTGATGGGAGTAAGGTGTGGGAGAAAGGTTCCGTAACTCTCTTCCACGTGCTCCTTTACTGTAAAGGGAAGATCCCCCACTTCATTGCTTTGCATGTGGATGGGGCAGATATGAATGATGTCCCCATTGTGTCTGTTTTTGCCCTATGACACCAATTCATTGAGATGGGAGAAAGTAAAGTGTTTTTTTCCCCAGTGGTTCTTTGCTGGTGTTCCTTTTCTGCATCTTTCTTTGGGACAGGGAGATGTTTAGTTATTTGATTTTTTTTCCCTCTGTAAACCGCTTTGTGAACTTTTTTGTTGAAAAGCGGTATATAAGTATTCTTAATAATAATAATAATAATAATAATAATAATAATAATAATAATAATAATACAGATGATGCCCTCCTTTTAACCAATAAAATAATCAACCAACTAAAAATGAATACTATAGTATGCTCAGTTCAGTGAACTAAACTGAAATACTATACTACAGCTGTAGAAGCGTTTCTGGGAGGACATTTCCTAAAAGTATCATTTGCTCTTCCTTAAATAACACCATTCTGTCATGCTTGTTTGGAAAAATAAACTGAACTGCAGTGCCTGCATGGAAGGATGTACATAAATCATGTAGCACAATGCCATCAACACTAAACACCCCTTTGCAGAGGACCGCTCTGATTAAAATCCAATTAAAATCCTCATTTGTAATTGCAATTAATTAGTTAATCACTAAAGTTAATCAATTAATGCATTCCGTCCTAATGATAATCATACAACAAAAAAAATTGTTCACACTTTTGGAAACTAAAGGTGAATATGACATAATAGCCAGTGGTCTACCTTAAAGGTAAAGGTGACCCCTGGCAATTAAGTCCAGCCGTGTCCGACTCTAGGGAGCGGTGCTCATCTCCGTTTCAAAGCCGAAGAGCCAGCTTTATCCAAAGACGTTTCCATGGTCATGTGACCGGCATGACTCAACACTGAGGCGCATGGAACGCTGTTACTGTCCCGCTGACGTGGTACCTATTAATCTACTTGCAATTTCTTGCTTTCGAACTGCTAGGTTGGCAGGAGCCGTCGCACGGATTCGAACTGGCGACCTTTCGATCGACAGCTCATGGTTCAGTGGTTTAACCCACTGCGCCACCCGCTGGTATCATAAATCCACCTCCTCCCTTACTGTATGTCTTATTTGTGCATTCGGTGGACGTCTTCTGAGTAAAGGAAATTGGTTCCATGGTTGAAACAAACTTCAAGCCCCTGTAGTTTGCCAAAACATGCAGAAAAATGTTCTCTTGAATGTCTCAGCAGCTATGATGTTCTTCTGGATCTACTGTCTTGGATGGAAGAGCACCTTGCAATGGTTCCTTTCCTCCTTGATAGATTCTAGAAAGTGGCACTGGGGAAATTATAGTTGGGGGCCTTGGCACATATGCTATGGTGTTTCACATGATTCTGTCTTGCTCCCCATTTATCATCTACATGAAACTGCTGGGTGAGGTCATTTGGAGATCTGGAGCAAGCAAGGTGTCATCAGTATGCTCCTTTACATTAGCATGAGGTGTGACAGTAGAAATACTGAGCCAGTGTGTGAAATCGTGAATGGGCTTAGCGGAGAAGTAATATACTGAAGCTTAATACAGATAGGATAGAGGTACTGTTTGCTGGTGATTCAAGGGCCTTGAAAAGTGGTGGTTCCCCTTACAGACAAGATTCACTGTGCAATCCTGCGCAAATCGGTGCTTGAGGAGCGGCGCAGAGGCCGACAGCCCTTACTCCGCCTCCCCCCCCTGGCCTGGCACCCACCAGTGCAGGTAAGTCCTTCACCGGTCTGGGCAGGGGCAGGGGGAGGGCGGGCCGGGCGGCAAGGGTGGAGGATCATTGGGCGAACCGGGCAGGGAGGAGACAGGGACATCAGCAGCATGCTCTGTCGTTATCTTGCTCCCATTCCCAGCCTGGGCCGCCCTTACCCCGCCGCCCCGGATATATGTTGGCTCCAGAGCTGAAGTACATCCAAGGAGGCCTATTGAGGATGGGCAGCCCTATACCTGAGGAAGGGGACAAATGTCCCCTTCTCCCGAGATGTTCCCAGGCTGTGCCAACACAGCCCGGGAAGAGTGCTGGATGCTGCGGCCGGCCCTTTAGGTTGGCCGCGTATCATTGCGTAGGATCAGGCTGCCCGCCTTTATTTGGAATGTCATGTGACATGCATGGAACAAAGCATCTTTCGTGAGCTTAGGATTCTTTACCAGCTCTGGGCCCTCCTAGACAAAAATAGCTTTGTGATACTTATCTATGCGCTTGTACCAGCTAGGCTAGATTACTGTAATAGTTATATGTGGTGCTGCCCTTGAAGACAGCTCTGAAATTTCAATTGGTTCAGAACACGGTGGCCAGCCTTCTGACAGGGAACCGTCATGCTGACCGTTTAACACTGATATGGAAATATGTACTCTGACTTCCAGCACGTTTCTGGGTCTTAACTATTAACGAATGGCTTGGGACCTGAATATTTGAAGGCGTGTCTTTCCCATATGAACCTGCCCAAGGTTTATAATAGCTACATGAAGTAAAACAGAAATTGTACTTTTGTGTGTGTTTAATGTAGCCGTGTGATCCTCTTAAGCTAGTAAGAATGTTGTGGTATACCCTTTCACACCTTATCTCCAGGTGTTCAATATATACCCGGAGGGAGGCAGAATTTTACCCACTGGCCTTTCCAGTAGTGGCTCGACTTACATAAAAGTGACTTACGTAAGGGAATCTGGAATTGAACCCTTACATGCGTTGGGGAGTGCCTGTAACTGGTTTGCAAAGCTGGTTTGTTTTGATTTAGCAAACTCAAGTTTGGCATATACAAACTATACATATACTGTACTAGTATGTACAATACAATACACTAGTGTACAAAATATACATATAGTATATAGTACAATACATATACTAGTATACAAATCTAGTATACTATCAATTTGTTATTGATGATGATGATAGTATACTAGTAGACTCATAGTTTCAGCTGAAATTAGACCCATTTCTTGATTGCAATAAAATATTTCCTGAGATATGCATGGGCAAAACGTGAATGATTTTTGCCTGCATACTGCATTTGACTCATCGCTGAGTTCAAGTCCCCTCTCTGAAAAGAGAAACATGTTTACCTAGGATATTGCACAGAAGGCTCTGTAAAAATACATTATCAAATGGGGAAAAATATAATTTTCTTAGCAAACAAGATGTCATTGCAATAGTACAAATGTCATATTTAAATTCATTTTATTAAGATGTATGGCATTTAATGGTGGGCTCTGAAAATGACTTTATAAACAGAACATCATTTTCCTATAAAAGGGATAGTATATTTTTAAATCAAGCCTGTAAAAACTCAATCATCAGCGGTTTATGAAACTTGAGTACACTGATGCTTCCGTACTCAATTAATGTCAAGCAATATGGATTTCAATCTGGCCTGAATATATTTAAACAAATGAACTAGAGACAAATGTTGGCTCTTTGGCCAGCCAAAGCTAAAAATCCATTTTCTACCCCATTTATAATAAGAACTAATTTGAATGTAATTTATCTAAAGCACAATATGTTTCCTAATTTTTACATGCAACCATTACTTACAGTTTAAGTAATAGTCATATCCATGGATCTTGGGGCACTTAAGTGAAATTTTCATGGAACTGAATGGCAATGCTCCATCCTTCAACAATAAAAGCATTATCCCAAGGAGTAATTGAATATGGAAAGTACGGCGGGGGGAGTGGGGTCTCTGCAGAAAGATGTGAAGCTGGGAGTTAAAATAAAGGGAAAGGTCACAAGTGAGCTTTCTTAAAACACGCATTTTGGTGCTGTCCGGGCCCGGACTTACCTGGGCTCTGTCACCCTGGGCCTCCCTGCAAGTCGACTGAGGTCAACGAGCCTCCCAGCACAGACTCGCCAGGCAAACAGGGGCCATGGCAGCACAACACAAGCAGCAACACGCACTACAGGCCTCCCCGTAAGCCAACAAAGACCGCTGAGCCTCCCGGCCCTACCACCATAGCCCGTTGTGAACAGCAGCACACCTGCCAAGATGCCGACAAAGCCTGGGTCGTCTGCTGGAGGCATGATGGCTGGGCCTGGGAGGGCGGGGCCTCTCCAAGACGGGTCGTACGTCGTGGCCCTGGCGGGTCGCAGGAGCGGAGGCAGAGAGAAGGAGTCAGGGGGGAGAGGGAGGAGCAAACCACCCGCCAATGCCTCTACAGGCGGGAGCCGGCCGGCCAACCACCATCGCCCTTTCAACTCTGGGGAGGGAAACAGGAAGGGAAAGGGCCAGCTGGCTCCTGTGGGGCCTCTTAAGCAACCCCTGGCCAATGATGAGGGGCCAGTTGCAAGGGTCCTGAGGGCTGGGCAGGAGTGCTGGTGCTGGCTCTCCTCTGTCCTTGCTCCCACCACCCAAGGAAGGAACCTGCTGGCTTAGCGGCAAAGGGCTCAGGTACCATCAGCCTCCTCTCCATTATCAACTCTGAGGCCGCTGGCAAGCCGCCAGAACCCCTTCCCACTGGGTGATCCCCGGGGTGCCATTTGTGGTATCCCAGAAGGGGCTGCCTGCTCCGCTGGCCCAGGGGAAACCTCACAGGTGCAAAATCTCTTTCATTCATGTTATGTTAGATTTGCGTTATCATGGTCTGCTACAATGTACAAAGATACTGGAAATACGGGTTTATCAGTCATGTAAAAATCTTTATGTTTACTTGTTTAAGCTAATATGTTTTTAACATAAAGATTTTTACATGGCTGATAAACCTGTGTTTCCAGTATCTTTGTACAACTTAAACGTGTGCCAATGTGCTAATGTGCCAGTCAACTCCTCTCTGCATGTTCTGTTTCTCCAACCCTCTCCCACAAATAGTTTTTGCTTTGTAAAAAGCATTTTCATATTTGTCCTCGCCGCACAACTCTCCGGGATCGTGGAAAACACCCTGTCATGCTCACAGCACATTTTGCAAACATTTTCACTAAACTTTGAACAAATACTTGTCAATCCTTGGGCATCTCAGAGGGCAGGTAACACTGACCCCTGCAGCAGATCAAGCTAATGCTCCTTGTTTCAAAAACAAAACAGTTTTGAGAATCAGTCACCAAGGAAACAAGGGAATGTATTCCTCTGGGCTAGGTCAGAATTAAAAATGGGTATTCTATAGCTACCAGGTTTCGTTAATGACGTTATGGAGCAAAATAACGTTTTCAGAGCTTTAAAAGATTAGGGGTTCCACCCTAGAACCTGGTTTTAATGTCATCGCTCAGTCCCAGAATACATGAACTTGAGGTCGGGCAGGGCAATCCTGCCTAAATATCCAGGCCGTCCGCCGGATCCTATCCCCGTTCGTCCCCTTCCCCGGTGTAACGCAGGGAGGCCCAATAGGCCTCCTTGGATTTCCGCCAGCTATTTAGGCGGTGCAAGTCCGAGGAGGTCGTGTAATAGCCGCGCCGCTGCGGGAAGGGGACGGGGATATGGCAGCCATCCCCACCCCCCAGGCCTGCTCGGCCAATGGCCCCCCCTCCCTTGCCGCCCGGACCGCCCCCACTGGTGCTGCTGCACTTACCTGTATCCGGTGGCCGCAGGGACAATCCGGTGGCTGATTCATCGCAAACGTGCTTTATGGCATGTTCACAATGGCTTGGAACGGCAGAGCACTTGCTCCACCGTTTTCAATTTGAGAAGGAATTACGCTCTTAATATGGCAGTGTTCCTAAGCATATACAAATTTACCTGACAAACCTCTATTGGGAGAATCCTGGGAATTGTAGCTCATTAAGAGCGCTGAAAATTCTCTTTTGGAGATCCTCAGCCGCCATCCTTGCAGAACTAGTGCTTTGGAGAGCAAATGACCATCGGTTTAAGTCCATAATATGGCTATGCCCAGAGGGATAACTCACTGGGTGTCTTTCCCTCAGGATACATCAGCACAGCAGGCAAGAGCCACTCACAATGCCTCCCATCAATTCCGCGTCTACTCTTCCCCTTTGCCCATAGAGTGAGGAGCCTGGTATGCAACATCCTCACCTCTTCTTTGGCATTTAGCACTGCCCAGCGCACTGGAGGAGGGCTGCACACTTCCTCGGGCCTAAATGAAAGCACCACCAGTTACCACCTGCACCCCACTTGTTCCTTCATTTCTGAAGTTTGGCAAGTCCCTCAACCGGAGTTGCAGTCACTGGGTTGCCACCCTTGTGCCACCTAATGTATGCTAGCATCCTCTGCCTTTTTCTCACCACCTGAATTAGCTGGCTTACTTCTGGCAAAGAATTTTCCAGTACTTTAGTCCTGCTGCATAATAGCCCTCCAGCCTTTAAAAAGGGTTGATGGTGATGGTGAAGCAGTTACCTTTGCAATGTGAAGGACTTGCTGGTTTATTTGTTTGTTTACTTACTGGTTTCAGGCTGCAACATTTCTTCAGCTTCTTGGTTAGATTAATCAGTTAAAACATTTTAATTGGCTAAAAAGCGGCCAGCGATCAGATTCCTAATACAAATCCTTATAAAACTACAGATGGTAAACATCTTCTTAGAAGAGGCATTTTCCTGTGTGTGTGTGTGTGTGTGACTGAGAGCAATGCCTCTTCCAATTTGAAGCCTGCTACATCTCATAAGTTCAATGTCTGAAACCAAACAACTTTACTTTTATTTAGAACTATTCTTTATTCTCATATGCAGATTTACCGCACAATCCTGCCTACAGTTAGGTCATATGAACATAAGAAGAGCCCTGCTGGATTAGGCCAAAGGCCCATCTAGTCCACCTTCCTGTATCTCACAGTGGCCCCACCAGATGCCTCAGGGAGTACACAGCCAACAAGATTGTCTGGGAGAGTCATGGATTCAGCCATGTATCCTTCTAAAGCCCAATAGTGTTTGAAGTCCTGGCCAGTGAGTCTTGTAACAACCCCTATCTATAAGGCAGTGGACCTGGAATTAATTACTGTCCCTACAGCTGCATAATGTTAAAGTACACACTGATATGTGTGATATTTTTAGGTTGTTCTTCTGACATTGGAGACAGAAGAAGAGTACACCTGGGCTGCATTATTCACAGAAACAGGCCTTACCTGCAACTCAAATTTGGTTCACACATGTATGCATATCACTGATTTCATGACCCTACCATGCACTTTGTGAGCCTGGCAGACTTCAGCCATTTTGACTGTAAGTCTCCATTCAAACTATGCTGACGGTTTTTCAGTACAGAAAGATCATGTGAGAGCAAAAATAACATTAAAACACATCAACTGAAGGTTTGGAGCTAAAGGTTTAAATAAGGAGGAATAAGACAGGCAGCTTTTGTTTTATCTGAAATCAGGAAATAGTAGAAAAACTGAATTAATCTCTATATATCCTGGCTATCTGGGATACATAAAAAAAAGAACAGTGTTTCATTCATATTCAGATATGGGGTTCCCAAGACTGTAAGGCTATCACCTCATTCTGACAAGCTAAAAAAGAAAAATGAAACCCACCTAATTTCTTTTTAACCTGTGACTAGATGGCATTCAGTATATAGAATGATTCATTTGACAGCTGAATGGAGGCTCTTGTTACCCTTAATCTTGAACTTCGACTTGACCTAAGCCAGTATCAAGTGATAACAGTTTGCCATCTGTCCTTGGTCAGCCCGATGGAAGACTTCAAAGGGTAGATTTAATAGCATATAGCTTGGCCTTGATGTAGAGGCTGTATCTGCTCTTACTTACCGAACAATAAAACCCTGTATTTGGTTTCCCGTCAACAGATGGAGAGCTGGGGTCTCATTCCATTCTGTCGCCCCATCTGGATGCCTCAGAAGTAATAGAAAGTGGAAGGTGAGGCTACCTAAGAGCTCTGGTCAAGTCCAGAGAGTGAGAAGAGGAATGCCAAAGAGATTGAGGCCTGTGCTGGGTCATGGCAAATTAAGGACATCCAACGCAGCCCTAAGCAAGGAGACATCAATATTAACTCTTGGGATAACAGCAGTGAAATTAGATGGCACCTCACCAGGATGCCTTGAAAATCATTTTGACAATATAAGTATATCACCAATTGTACTCCTTAAATTCAATCCCTGACATCTCCAGGTAAGGCTGGGAAAGATCCATATCCGAAATCCTGGAAAGTCAACAGCAGTCAGTACAGACAATGCTAAGCTAGGTAGACCAATGGATTCATTATAAGACAGCTTCATAAGTCCATACGAATTGGAGTGCATTTTCTCATTGGCCATTTTTACCATTTCACACATATGAAAAGCTGGTAAACATGAGGTTGGTGTCTCTTCTGCACCTTTTCATAATTATTCATAGCCCGTTCAGGACAGAGAACAAATTTATTTATTTACTTATTTATTTAGCTATGCTAAATGCTTTGCAAACATTGTTTGCAAAACATTAGGGCGCAACATTAGGACAACCCAACACCCTTGACCTTGGTCTTTATACCCAACAGAATACTGGACAATCTAATTGTTTACAAAGTCGAAAAGTGGTATAGAAATAGTCTCAACAACAACATCATTTATTATTACTAAACAGAATCTCCATGTACGGAGGTGGCAACAACCAGGACCAGTCAAATACCTCCTGGCACCCAAGGCAGTGTGTCAAATGCTCCTTTACCGGGAGATGCACCAGCCTCTGCTCCTCCTCCTACTCCCTAGATTGGAAAAGAATGAAAGAATAAGCTGGAGAAGACAAACGGTGGGCTAGAGCTTCTCTGACACTCTACCCCACCACTCTACTCTCCTGCACACTTCTTTTTCTACTCTGTCCCCAATTCCTTCTCCAAACCAGGGTGTGGGAAGAGGGGAGCAATGGAGGAAAGCGAGTAGGCAGAGATGGGCATCCCCTGCCCATCTGCTGCCTCAGGCAACTGCCTCAGTGAGTCTAATGGATGGGACATTCCTGGGGCAACAGTAGAGGGCTAATGCCTTCATGCCCTATTGTGGGATTCCCAGAAGCATCTGTCTGGCCACAGTGGGAAACTAGGATATATATTAGACTAGATATGGATTCTTAGGCTGATCCAGCATGTCTCTTAGGTTCTTATCCTATACCAGGTGTCTGGTGGACAAGTGTGTAGAGATTCTTCTACACAACCGTGTGTATTCCAATGTTGCACACAAGAATCTATGGGTCAGGACATTTATTTCACATTTGTTTATACCGCCCTTCCTCCAAGGAGCTCAGAGTGGTGTACATATTTCCTCCCCTCCTTTTTGTCCTCACAACAACCCTGTGAGGTAGGTGGGGCTGAGTGATAGTGTCTGGCTCAAGGTCACCCAGGAAGCTTCATGGCTGAGCGGGGATTTGAACCTGGATCTTCCAGGTCTAAGTCCGACTCCCAAACCACTACACCATCCTGGCACTACACGATCTTTAACATATTGATGTTAAAGATGAGTTTAGTAGGAGAGCTGATCCTGCCCCTCCCCCACTCTCTGGCCTACTTGACTGCTTCAAGCATCAAGTCAAAGGACAGAAATGGAGTCGCTCTTGCTGTTCCTTGTCGATTTCCCATTCAGGGACCTAGAAGGAGCAGGGGAGGAGCCACCTCATCTTCTAGCAGCAGTGGATCATGCTGCAAGGCCATGGGACCCTGATCCCGATCCAAACCTATTTCTCAGTAATTTGCAGATTACAATATCTCAAGTCCAAATTCAGTA
This sequence comes from Plestiodon gilberti rubricaudatus, assembly GCA_026170595.1. NCBI lineage: Eukaryota > Metazoa > Chordata > Lepidosauria > Squamata > Scincidae > Plestiodon > Plestiodon gilberti. Next base: position 291,447,189 of record JANXHW010000001.1, on the reverse strand, counting down.
CAGAAATTAATTTATACAATCCTTTTTTGTTGTTGTCCCACACTTTTATAAACAGGACACTCTGGCTTTAAGAATGCTGAAATGTAAATGAAACCTTTCATTTTCTGAAGGGGTTTCTTACTAAAATCAGATAGATAGATAGATAGATAGATAGATAGAGAGAGAGAGAGAGAGAGAGAGAGAATTCATATTTTCATGCCAAATCAGAATGGAGGCGTGTTGAGAGTGGTGTGTCCTCCTCTTTCTCCCAGGGAGCAACTCAGCATGGTTGTCCTTATGGGTCCGGGTGTTTTTTTATGGTGTTTTTTTTTCCTCCCCGCAGATTTCAGTGTAACCAAAATGAAATAGCAGGAAATGATGTCATGTGCTTTTATTTCAAATTTTTCCCATTTTAACTGCTTTAAAAGTGTACTAGGTAGGTAGTATAGGTTGTGCCGTGTCCGTAGATGAAGAAATGATGCAAAATTACATGGTTTTATTTTATTTTTTGCAGATTTTTTTAAAGCAGAAAGTGATGTTTTGTGTTTTTATGCGTTTATCAACAAAAAAAGCCCCACCCCTACTTATGGGTCCTGCAGGTTCTTTCACCGCCGGATTGCTCCTTGGCTAGGTTGAAGAAGCCTCCTAGGGGAGGGCATTCCACAAGATGGGGCCGACAACTGAAAATGCTAAGTAACCCCCTGTGTTAGACTGAGCCGCATGGCTGCAAATAAGCCAAAATGAGCAAAGGAATTCATGCCCCACGTTCCTGCAGTCTCTTTGTCCCAGTCTCTCTTGAACCATGTCCATCGAGCAGCTTCGCACACAGTGGCACGTCACCAGCTTCTGCAATCGACAGCAGAACGTTTTCATATAAAACAATATTTAAGATTAAGAAAAAAATCACAATAATAAAACACAGGCCAATGACAACAAGGTCGACTTTATTATCCTCGGCTATGGAAAGCAACGGAAAGGTAAAGATGGAACACTTTACCATGCATAGCAATTATTCGGCTTGATTACCTCCTGCCCACCAGCACGGAATGTACACTCGCAGAGGTTACGTTTAACGTTGATAGATCTAGAAATGCTGGATATCGCCGTTTCCCTTGCCTAACAATGCTGCTACATCTATTGGAAGCTATTTGCCAGCAATCTAATTTTTTCCCCGCAATTTGAGGAAATGTAGCACAATATTTATTTTTGTTTCCTCTCACTCCTTTTTTTTTTCCTGAGAAACAGAGAGACTTGACGCACTGCTATTTTATTAGCATTACAAACAAAGCACATTCCATTTGAAACCTAACTTGTATAAACAGTTGAAAACCGTTGCGCTTTTATATGCTATTATGCTCAATATTATTGGTTATGCTTTGCTTTATTTTTAGTAATATATCGAGTAGCTTGCCGATATTTTTATTTTCTCTTTTCTCCCAACAAATGAATTTCTTGCCACCACCACAAGTGAAGACACGAAATGGTTGAGGGGGGGGGAACACAAAGCAACCCCCTTTTATATCACTTAGCCATACATTCATAACTTATGAATCCATTTAAAATATCTGTGTTTATTTATCTGTATTTCTAGCTCCCTCTACCTCATGGGCTCAGGGCAGATTCTAGCAATTTCACCAAATGAGCTGAGTCATTGTCTCCAAGGAAGGCTGCAATTTATTTATTCATTTTTCACATTTTTATACCACCCTTCCTCCAAGGAGCTCAGAGTGGTGAACATATTTCCTCCCCTCCTTTTTGTCCTCACAACAACCCTGTGAGGTAGGTGGGGCTGAGAGACAGTGACTGGCCCAAAGTCACCCAGGAAGCTTCGTGGCTGAGCGGGGATATGAACCTGGATCTTCCAGGTCTAAGTCTGACTCCCAAACCACTACACCATCCTGGCTCCAATTCAGTGCACCTATCCCTGAGAGTTAGCACTGTGGACGGCTTCAAGAGACACCCAGGTCAGGCAGTGGCCAAGGACCCATAGCCACCCAGGGGCCCCCAGAAGCTGACTGCTGAAGCCTCCTGGCAGCTAGCAAGTAGCTGCGTTGTGAGTCATTCAAATGCGCAACTTGACGCCACTCGGCTTTCTCTTGCCTCTTCCCAGCTGCAACTGGGCTTCCTCAGAGGCTCCTGCAGACCTCCAAGGGGTCAATTGCTGGAGATCAGGATAGCTGTGGTCAGGGGACGTTCCTCCGTCTGCACCCATGGCTGGTGAGATAGGAGCACCCAGTCAAACTGCCCTCTTTTAACCTTCCCCAGCACCCATGGGTGGCCTTCTCTTAGTGCCCTGCACTGCTAAGAGAGGAGCTCCCAGCAACTGTAACATTTTTGCCTTCCCCAGAGTTCAGGGACCAGGGAAGATAAAGGGGTGGCGGTGGTAGGCTCTTATCTCAGAGAGCCCCAGCAGCACTAAGAAAGGAGCAGCCAAACCATGGGAGGCATGTATACAATGCACACCAGAGTGCCACCGGATGCTCAGGGCAGGACATCGGCTAACAGCCCCCCAGAACCCGGAGGTTACATTGGTTAGGGCCAATCTTCCATTACATTAAGCCTACCAAGATTGGCTTGAAAACATACACTGTTGTTTTAATAATAATAGATGGGCAGTTTGGCATATAGGGCAACTCCCCCCCCCATGTGCTATTTTCCTGCTGAAAATAACCCTCTAAAACAGCTTCCCCCCCCCCCCCATGCTGCAAAAAGCCACTTCAGGGACAAATCGCCATGTCTGCAGTCTGGCAAAAAAAAATTGCATGGGTGAACTGTTCACCCCTTCTTCATGTGTTGGGCTCCAAATCCATATCACACACATGCACCTGCTTTTTGTGGAGAAAAAAGAACCACTTCTTAAGGCACGATGGGTGGAACGCAACGTGTAGTTTGGCCCCAAGACCCTTTTACATTCAGTAGGACGTAAGTCAGACTCGGTGTGCAAAGGTCTGGGGTGCATGGTGTATAGAAACAAAAAAGCAGGCTCGGATAGTGAAAATCTTCCCGTTTATAAAAAATCTTGAAGATGTAGACATTCTTGTGACCTGTCCACAAGACCCCTCGGGTGGGGACTTTGCTGAGAAAAGTCAAGCCAGGATCATCTGCCCAGAAGGTTGATATGTACCCCAGCTGTCGTAATATAGCAGATATGGTCCTACCTTTGCCACTGGTTCACTGGGGGGGACTAAGAGCTCGAGAAACAGGGTCAAGTGGGGCAAACTGGGCAACCTAACTCTGTAAAAGACTCCTTTGAACTCCTTGAAAGCAAGAGTTATAGATAACCCCTTTTACTTTGCTCTTTCTGTGCGGGATGTCCTCATTTCTGCCAGGTCTTCTGCCATATCGCCTGCTGAAGCTTTAATTCAAATGAGACAGCCCTGGAGTTTTCAAATGCATCTATGGGCAGCCCAGGGAATTATTCTATATCAGTGCATCACACTTCAAGCCAATTTCAGGACTCTAAAGCTTGATTGCTGTGTTTAAAGCTATCTGGAATAGGCATTCCCAAGCGATTCCAGCACTTTACAGTTGGTGACACAAGGAGTAACAAAGCACTGCACTAACATCAGACCAGGAACCGACTGCTCACAATGACACTCCGGCCTCCCAACAGCATCGAGCAGGTTCTGCTACAGAAATACCACTAATTGCAGCTTTTGCCATTTGCCAGGCCCCTTTTAGCCTGCAATGACTTCATTTCAGTAATTGACTTCCATGTGCTACTTACATTGGCATGTTTTGCAGGTGGAATTCTCAAAGTGGTGGAACGGGCAACTCCATTTGCTCACGTACACAATTAGGAAGAGATTCCCAACAGAGGCATTACAGAAAGCGTTACATACATAAGGAAAACCAGGACTGAATTTAGGTATCACAAAATATCTAGGTTGCGGGGCAGAGCATTGTAAACCAATGTGAAACAGCAAGAACCTAAATACACAACATCTAAAATGTTCAGTTATTTAAGCTGAATTTTGGCACTTCTGGTTTCTAGCTGGGTGGTAGAAAGTTTTGTGGGGGGGGGGGGGGTTATCAGTTAGGTAGAAGTTTTGCCTGTACATTTTATATCTCCGCAAGCAAGACAGCTAGATATTTTTTTAAATAAAAGTTGAGCATTCAGGAAAAGAAACAAAGGAGTATCACAACTCTCCCTCCCTCCCTCTCTCTCTCATATATTATGGCCAGTCATGGAAGAGGGTTGGGTTACTGTCGTGTGATATAACACACACACTTGTTATAGATACATTTGTAGACTGTCACGATGTGCCCAAATCTCCGAGTTACAAATCCATATATTTCTGGGTAAACTACGTCGTTAATAAATACTTTTATTTACATAAACCAGATGTTAAGAACAACTTCACATTTCACCCCATTCATTAGGGGCATCATCAGAAGTTTGCTTACAACATTGGAGGAAACTCCTTTTTATACTCGTACTTCTACACTTGTTATATTTTTATTCCGTGTGTCAAACAAACAATGGATTGGACCCATCCCTATGGAACATGAGCAGAAGGAAGCTGACACAAGTAGACTTCTTCAAGCCCTCCTCACTATAGCAGCTCCTTGGACATCTATTCCTGAGAGTCAGGGGGATCCTCCAAAATGGGATGGGATGGGAAGGGCTGCAAGGGAAAGGGGGTACTGGCACAAATTACAACCCCTCCCCATCTTGACCAAATGGAAGTGGCTTCCATTCACGCAAGAGCCACTTAGGATCCAATGCCAACAGGGCTCACATCAATCAGAAATTCAGTGCTTTTCATCAGCACAGCACAGCACTAAAAATGAGACACAGGCCCTGCCTTCTGGCTTAGAAAGTCAGACACACACGGGAAAGGAAGTGCAGGGAAAAGGGAGAGGAGGGAGATTGGTTTGACAATCCCAGAACAAAAGTGGCAAGTTAGAAATAAGCATTTCTTTCAGCCTGGATCTTTCCTTACTTCCCCTGCTTCTGCAGTCTAGGGGCACTGGAAATTGGAGCATGGTGTTCTTTCTGTCCAGGAGGGGTGGGGAAGTAAGCTCCCTGCAGCTGCTTGTTCTCTGGTCAATGGCTGAATATGTCGGTATCTATCAGATGGCCTACAACAATTCCCCACCCTGACCATCAGAGGTGTGAGCGAAGTGAGGATTGAGGAGAGAGCCTTCTCAATTGTGGTGCCCCCCTTTAGGGAATTCTCTCGCCAGGTTCACCATGCCCGGCCCATCCTCTGCTATCTTTACAGCACCCCACTGAAGGCTCCCGCATTTTCTCAGACTTCGGTTTGTATTGTTATTTTACAGCAGCCAGCTTTATCCATGGCTTAAACTTCTTAATCATTGTTTTATTGTTCGGATTTTACTGTATTTTGTCTTATTACTGTGGACTGTCCTGAGGATATTTATACTGGAGGGCAGTAAAGAAATTGAATACATCAATAAAGCTGTTTAATGTCTACAGTTCACATGTTCCATGCTCCTCCAAAAAAGGGAAGATTGCATACATGGTTCATGCATTTAAGCTATGACACAGAGTGAATGTTCAGGTTCTCCCCTGAGCGAATACACACCTACAGAGGGGACCATTTACTGATGGTGCAATCCTGTGTGAAGAAGCGCGCGGGGGAGCACGTGCTCCCCCGGCGTTGGGTGTCACAAAAGTGCTGTAAAGCACTTGCACAACACCCGGCGAATAAGGGCCAACAGCCTCTGCGCCGTCCTGGCTCCTACCTGGCCCCATGCCCGCTGGAGCAGATAAGACCTACACCGGTCGGGGAAGGGGGAAGGCAGACCAGGCAGTGAGGGGGGCGGCCAGCCTGGAGAGGGCAGGGATATTGGCAGCAAGATACACCGATATCCAAAGCCCTCTTCAGGCCCGGCCCGGCCTTACACGGAGGACGTGAATGTACACAAGCTCTGGAGCTCCTGTACATTCAAGGAGGCCCATTGGGTCTCCAGCCGATTACACCCAGAGAAGGGGATGATCGTCCCCTTCCCTCGAGGTGCACCCAGGCTGCCCCGGGGCAGCCCGGGACCTGGATAGGATACGGCGGTCGGCCCTTTAGGCCAGCCGCCGTATGGTACACAGGATTGGGCTGCCCGTGTATGAACCAGAGACCAGGACCCGAAAAATTGACTTGGTTAAATCCTGTTGACTTACTTCTAAGCTATTGCCCTTCTGTGTGGTTAGCAGCGGATGAAGAGAGGGAGAGATCTTGTAAAGGAATGGTCCTCAGAACAAGACACATTTAGCAAGAGAGGTCCATCTGCAGAAGGTTTCCACGTGCAACCAAAGAAGATGCAAAGAGGATGCTCACTGAACTGGCTGGACACACACTACTTCCTTCTGTGCAGCTAGAGTTGCTTGGATCAGGGCCAGCGCCTTTAATTAGAGAAGTGGCATTCACTGCCTCTGTGCTGGCATGCGACGCTCCCCTTCTTCCTTTCAAATAATGTCTGGCAGGGTGTTTTACATACTAATCCCAGCAAGATTACTGTTCCACCAGAAGGTGCTTCAGATGTGGGTTTTGGGGGCGTTTTTCTTTTGCGCTAACAATTTTGATCAAATGCAGGCAAATCATCATTTGGCTAGCTTTTTAAAAAAGCCTCAAAGCAGAGCAGTAACTATGAAATGGCTGCCCCTTACCCCAACCCCTTACCCCTAGCCACTAATATTACTCTTTTAGAAAAAAAAGTCTTTGGCTTCCCAAACTAAGTTGCACAATTCTTTGTGCATTTCTCACCCAGCGACGCGGCACATGCGCCTTCAAAATGTTCCACCAAAGGGAAGGCTGGCATTGCTGGGCTGCAAACAGAAGCGCTAACCGCCACGTATTGGCTTTTTGCTTTAATAGCCTTTTAACCAACTTTCTTAATGGACTGAATACAATTTAGATATGGAACTTGGCTAAAACGTAGCTTCAATTGGCTATTAAAATTTAAGAGCCAACTAAGATAGCTAATTACAAAAAATAAGAGAGAGAAAGAGAGAGGGTGGGGGAAGAGAGCTCCAGAGATAATGCTAAGCAGAATTAGTAATAGCAAATGACAGTCTGTCTAGTCTTATTCCCAAAGGGAAAGAAACTCTTAACTGAGAACTCAACCAGACAGCACACACGTACACTCCCCACTTGTATTACTGGTGTTATGGCATCCCAAATCTGGCAGCTCAATGGGTCAAACTATGCTTCTTTCCATTGGAAGAGACTGGGGAAGTTATTCCAACTCTGGGCTGGCAGGCTTTTAATGGTATGGGGAGGGGGGAATCCAGTAAGAATTGTAACAGGGAGAGGGGGAGGTAAAACCATCAAGGCAATGGATTTTAAAAAGAGAGAGAAACCAAACTCCTTATGTCTATAATTAAATTGGATTCTCCCTCCAGATATTTTAGATGGGGGTGGGGGGGGAAGTAAACAAGAATCTGTCTGCTGAATGTTTGGCACTAAAAGAAGTGTTGTCTGGTTCATTATCAATACCCTCATTACAACATCAGTTGAAGTGCAGACGAGTTCTCCTGTGAAGATTTATCATGTATGGTGGCCACTTTGAAAGGGGGGGGGGGGAGAAACGTAGGTAGTGGAGTCTTTAACATTCCCTACTCAAGTGTCTCCCTGCTGTGCCTGTAAATGTCAGTCCAGTTTTTTCACGGCTGTGCGCACAGATTAGAAACAGCAGGAGAGCTGGGGAGTATGACTACAATACCGGTAAGGACTCTTGTCTTCATGGCATTGCTCAAGTGATTCTTGGAATGCAGGACCCTGCTGTTTTCTAATATTTACACACAACTGGAGTCATCAAGAGCAGTAAATGCAGTCTATAAGGAAGCTTGCTTCCTTTGTGTAAGGGACTTTACATTCAAATCAGCACTCTAAGAGCTGCCACCCTCTTCTTTTCCCTCCCACCCCAAAGACATGGTATACTGCAATACTTTTTAACGATGTCATCATATGCATTTTATCCTCTCCCGACTTCTTTAAAGGCATCAAGCAGTTTCTAAGGAACTGCTCTGCTCGACCTTGGAGGTTGTCCTTTGGTGAGAAATGGCCAGTTTGGTGGCTAATGGACTACAGTGTACATCCGCATGCATTGGAACACCTTTCTTGGTTCTTCCAAGCCCCACTTACTCCTCTATGTGCCAGACTAAGAGCACAAGGTGATAGTTTCTTACCTAGCAGCCATCCCTTGTATCACTATCATTTAGAGCATTTTGCTGCAGAGTTGCAGTGGCACAGGGACTCCCCAAGCCCGGGCAGGCGGTTCTGCAATTCCCTGTCCAGTGTGCAGCAAATTGGCCAGGAGGCTGCACCTCCCAAGCCGAGCTCCACGCGGGCTGAATGACTTTGGGTGGTGGGCCAGATCTGTCCCACGGGCCATAGGTTACCGACCCCTGATTTAGAGTGTGAAGATAATTGCCTGCTTACAAGAGCTTTGGCAAAAAGAAAAACATGCCCCGTGCCACAAAACTCTCATTTCTGGAATGAAAAGTCTCCATCCAGTTTCCTCACAAAGTTGATACTAAATTACAACAGCAAAAATGATTAAACCAGGTTGTGTGTGTGTGTGTGTGTGGGGGGGGGGGTTGGTAGTTTAAGCCTGGTAAGAGGAAACAGTGAGCCATCTTTCACGCCTATGGACAATGTAAAGGCGAAGGTGAGTTGGGGGAGTAGGCAAGATCACCTGCTGCTTATTAACCGTGGCTCATGCAGGTGCGTAGTCCCATACACCGAGATTAATAGTACAGTACACATATTTCAGTGATCTAATCACCTGCTTACGTTTGTCTTCCACCAGGATGGAAACAATCAACTTTTCAACCTCAGGAGTAAAGAGTGAACTGGGTTTTTAGTTTAGGTATTGCTTTCTGTGTAAAGCTGCTAGTAAAGAGTTTGCTGGGAGGACAAGAAGTACCATTTGACAGAAGGATTAGGTCTTCCCTTGGCCACAACTCCAGCAGCTTAGATGCTCCAATGTCACAGACGGGATGGATTGCCTTGGCTGAAAGCTTACATTTTAGCCCTGGGGGACTGAATTTTGAGGTTCACAAGGAACGTTAATTCTGCGTATCCAATGACAACATGCAACTGGCTTTTGAACAATAGGGACAGATCAGTCGAGCCACCTCAGGACCTAGAAACGGAGAGCTGCTGTCTATAAGCAACACTTGTTGGGGATAGGGCTGTAGTTCAGTGACAAGAGGACATGCTTTGCATGCAGAAGGTATCCGTTTCAATGCCTGGAATCTCAAAGTGGAGCTAGAAAAGACCAATCTGAAACCTCGGAGAACCACCAGCAGTCAGGGTAGACTTGCAGTCTTCAACTTGTCAACAGCTGGTACGAACCAAAACATGGGATCCACTTTCAAGGAGCCAATGAGTGAAAGGGTTGGGCATCCAGTGTGCCAATCAGCTGAGCTGCTATGGTATCCTTCTGACCCTTCTAGGACAATTAGAAAGAAGGGATAGAGAAACAGCTGTTGCATTGCAACAGCATGCACTTAATTTTAAAAGGCGGAAGGATACAAGGCATGGCAGAGAGCAGAAGGAAAGCAGGCAGATGGGTGAGAGACTGAAGGGGTTCCAAGAAGTTGGGGGGGGTCAAAGCAACCCCCAAGCCCATGTTACTAACAAGATTAACTTCCTTTAGGACCCTTAGCTCTGGCTACCATTCAAATCAGGTAGGCCTGAGCCCCCAAACAGGATGGTGGAAGCAGCACTGCTGTGATTCACCCAATGTCAAGTGACAACCCATTTCTGGGTCCCAACACACCTGCTGAAAACCTCTGGGGTAGACTGGATGGACCAATGATCCGATTCTGTAGACAGCACCTTCATATGTAGGTGGGGAAGACATTGGTTCCAGGATGGTTAGCAGTTTGTTACATTTTTTATTTTATTTTAATGCTGGATTTGCATTTACATAAAATAACGAAATACAAGGTTTACCAACATCTCTTCCTCTTTGCTTCTAACTGGCCTGCTGTGTTCAGTTGACTAGCCCCACTGAAAAACTCCTAAAAAGCACCCAGTTCTAATCCTCCAGTTTAATTCTTCCCTCGCAGATAGAGACTGGGTATGATTTGATACATTTTGCAAAACACAAATAATGGTATATAAATCCTGACATTCAAAGGCATCACAATGCGTATTATCAAGATGGTGTTAGCCAAAATGCTTTTAATTTGGGGAATAGCTTTAAATATAGCAATTTGGCATGTTTTGGGACCTTTAGACCTATGTATACCAGAGTTGGGCTTTTGCAGAATTCCGTTTTAAATAATATTGAGAACACATGTGGTTACTTTCCAATATTTACTAAATAGTTCAGGCAAAAATCATACAGAAATACAATCATACACATCATACAGTTCTAGGAACTTAGGTAGAAGTAGAGATTTAGAAGGGATCTTGATTCACTTGGGTTATAGTCACCTAAATCCTGGAGAATTCACCTCTGATGCGGTAAATGCTGTAATTCTGGCACAACAGTGAGCATTGGATGAAAAGAGGATGAAGCAATTGGGTTTGAACTGATCAGACTAGCAGTCTAGAATGACTGAGCTGTAGAATGACTGAGAAGTCAAATTAGAGTGGGGGGTACTGGGAGAAGGGGGAGAAATAAAATGATTCCCAGGTTCTGAACAAGCTGGGTTCAGGAACCAAATCAGTGACTAACTGAGGAGAGAAGGTAGGGAGGGTTGCAAGAGATAGGGAAGAGGAGGGGGGAAGGGAAAACCAGATGGAGCAGAGGAATCTCACCAGTACCAGTCCAGGAGGAAAATGAAGAGCCAAGAGAGGGTTTCCAGTCTGTTCCTGCCTTTTATAGGGACCTGAGCACATGTCCAGGAGGATCCCCAGGTACACAGACAAACAGGAAGCAGGTCCTAGAAGGGACACCTCAGTGCATCTCTGGGTAAAACAAGTGGGAGGAGGGTAGAGGAGACAGTGGGAGGCTGTCTTGATGGTCGGTACTTAAGAGACAAAAGCAAAGGCTGGGTGGAATCTCAGGTGTTCCTCTATTGTTTCTTCTAGGAACATCACAGTGGGGGGGGGAAATGCAGAGTAAATTCTGTGAGAGCTTTTTTGGACACATGGCGAAAATGATGTCAGGCAGCTGGTCAGGTTTTTCCCTCATGCTTCTTGGGGAGACCTTTCTTCAGCATTGCTCATGGCAGGAACACAAGCGGCAGAACCCTCGCATTGTGTACAGTCCAGTCTGGCACATGTTTCATCCAAAGTCATAGCTCACAGGTCATTAGTATTCAGAGTCTCTTTGGCACATTCTCATTTTAAGCCACTGGGTATCAATGGGGAGGACAAATGACAACAGCAGCCTGGACTTCTGGTGGCATCTGAGTGACCACTGTTGGACACAGAATGTGGGACTAAATGAAAGTTTGCAAGGCAATCCTTACGTTTAAAAGCAAACTCATGTATGCATTTTGACTTGGTGCAATACCCATGGACGCTATGTACCACTCTAGTTTCAGCTGGATTGGTGACTGTCTGAAACTTACCCCATCTGAAAACAACAGAGTGTCGCATCAGAATAAAGGTATGAAAATCAAAGAGGTAGAAATTATAGCTATAAGACTCAGACAACATTAGGTTCCAGCTGAAAGATTTCCCACCTTAACAGCTGGGTGGGAAAGGCTACAATTCTACAAAGTAAGAGGGAATGAAAATTAACTGAATAATTCAGCCAACTCTGCACTAAAACTGTAGCCTACTGGCTCTTGACAAACTACCAGTGAAGTCCTCTGACAAGTTGACCACTCCTGTTTAAAGGAGGAACTCTCTATACAATAGTTTTAGAAATGAAAGATTCTAGAAGCACACAGTACACAATGCAAACAAACTCATCTACATTCCAATACATAGAAATTTCTGAAAGTGTCTTGAGCAGCTGTATTAACAGATGAACTTTATAGCTCAACAGGGTCAACCTTGTTTTGCTAGGACCTGGATTCACTTCCCAATCATAAATATATTTAACTCGGGAGCAAACCACATGGATTCCAAGAGAACTAGCATGCAAACCGGCTTCCAAACATCAGCCACAGATGATTCTATTTAAGCAGACACCAGAATTAAGATTTTATTTTTATTCAAGCTTGATAGAAAATGAACTGCAAACAGTCATTTAAGACATTTGAAAACATCTGTATTTGTATTAAACTGTACATTCTGTACATAGACTTAAAATATTTATTCTTCAAATCTCAACTACACAATGCATACAGTTCTGAGAGTCTGTAGGCAAATAAAAAGGAAAAGCTTACTACTTTTGCAAAAAAAAAAAAAAACACGAACCCACCAACAAAAGGAGCACGAACTCATTATTCTGGTCCTTCTACTTTAGAACAATCTTCCTCGGTTTTGTGATTGCCTTGGCTTTGGGAGAGATCTTCTGTATTTTGGATTTGGTGGCTCCTGTCTCTATAATTGTTGAGAATAAAAAAAATTAAAAAAGTGACCACAGAAAGACATCATCAACACATTCAATATTGAGACATTAAAAAAAGGACAATCCATCTAAAATTTAGTAACGATTTATAGTTCACATTAAAAAAAAAAAACACTACCATCAGCTTTAGGACACTCTTGAGTACCATAAAATTAATTTAAAGTAGTAAAATTCACAGAAATAGTTTATAATATTTCAAGCTATATAAAATATAGTTTGAGAGGGTCAGTGAACTAGAAGGTTGCAGGCACCTCTATGGATTTATCTGGCCCTCCTGCAGAGAACATTCCCCAATGGATATATACAGCCCCAAAAGGAGGACAATGCGAAAGCAGAAGCAGGGGCTCAGATACTCTGTCCTCTTGCAACTCATAAATGTGAACATTTCCCAGTGGCCAAATCAGATGGCTTGAACGGATTGCTTGGGGAATACTTGTCTGCTACAGTCACAACAGCAGAAGTGTTGTGAGCATTTCCCTGAGCTCCAAGGCTTGGAGAAGGATGATGCACAGAAATCTAGCACGCTCCTACTTCTAAGCAAGAGTGAATAGCCTCAGCCCAATCTCTACCCTGAGGTGAATGGCATATATATACCTGGGCAATGACATTACAGTTCACAAGCCCAGATACAGTGGCGTCGCTCCAGGTGGGGCGAAGCTCTAAGTTCCGCTGTGCTCCGACCCACCGTTACACACCCGCATGAGGTGGCCCCTCGCCTTCGGAGCCTTTCAAGGCTGCGAAGGCAACACGCAGGAGACCCCCTGCGCATTGCCTTTGAGGCCTTGAAAGGCTCCGAAGGCGAGGCCGCCTCGTGCGGGCGTGTAATGGTGGGTCGGAGCACAGCGGAACTTAGAGCTCCGACCCACCTGGAGTGACGCCAGTGCCCAGGTAGCTGGTCATCCCTGGTTTATGAAATATTTATAGCGATATCTCTTCCAGCACATCTCTAACCTGGGGTCTGGACACATGTACGTATGAACAGGCACAAACCCACTTTATTTTTGTTGCTGCTGCAGTATCCATACCCTCCTACCCACCCACCCACCTGTCTGGACTACTCCAAAGTACTGGTGGTGTGGAGAAAAGAGCTGTGGCTCAAACATGTATAGCTCTCCCTACTAGATCCTAATGTGCAAATCCAGAAAAATGTTTGGGTCAAAATAAGGGCCAGTTCAGTTAGTACATTAGCAGATGAACAGAGGAAGGAGTTGCCTGTTTCTACTCATATCTCAGCATTTAAGTCACTTTAAGCACACAGGTCTTTTCACCTCGCCTGCTGACAGATCTGTGTGTTCCAAGAGGTTTCAGGAGGCCCACCTGTACTTACATTTCCAAACTCCCAAGCAGCATTATTTTGTTTTAGCAACAGACTACAAAGGTTTTCATATTTCAGAGTACATGGGGGGGGGGAAGAAGAGAAGAGAAAATTATATGGAAACCCTGACATCATTTCCAAAAGGTCTAACACGGTGCAAGAGGCACAAAGACGTCAGGGCTCACTACTAGAAACACAAAGGAAACTGCCAAAATGCCTTGTTGAAAGAACACCACAAAAAGTATACATCACAGCCCTTGACATGAAACCTTGCACTGACCCATTAGCCAACCATTTCACAGGAGCAAACACCCGAGGCAGCCTGTGTGGCCTCTGAGCATATGCTCATAACGAATTAGAGGCCATGGACAGCCAGGACTCAATTCAGACTTGCAGAGCGGCATGACACAAAGAGAAGGTGTGCTCAACGACCTGAAAATTGCACACCTGCGAGCTTGACTCCAGTGCTGGGCAAAGTGGGTATAAGCTCCAGCTAAGAAAAGGCCAACTGAGAAAAACATGGAGAACATGACACGTTAGCAAAAAGTCAGCACTGGTTTTGCACAGGAGAATAAAAGTCCAATAGATCAGTGAGGCTTGAATACTGTATCATATGTTTAAGAGTAACCAAGTTGAGAAATTTCTCACAAGGGCTGCCTCTTCCGCCATTCCTCAAAAATGTAGGGGGGGGGAACATGGCTGACTAGGGCTGCGTTTGTTTTTCAACTTGGCAATAGCAGGAAGTTACACTCCTAGCATGCTTGATATCGTTGCTACCGGGGGCTTCCAAAATGAACGGAAATTACGAATCAGAATGGCTGCTGTTGCTCCTCGTCCCTCCCACTATATCTCCCACCCTCCTATTGGTGCAGGAGGCTGCCATCGTTATTTCCTCATCCCTTGTACTACATCTCCCAAGCTCCTTTACAGCCAAGCAGCCTTCCTATTGGTGCAGGAGGCCGCCATTTTTTCTAGCATCGAGCTCACAGTTGCAACTGCGAGTGTGGTGAGAGGGCTGGAAGCTGGAAAAAAGACGCGACTGCATAGAACTACAAGGCAAAAAAAAAAAAAAAAAAGCTCTCAAGCGCTCCGAGCGCTCGAAGCCGAAAAACAAACACAGCCTAGGAAACATTCTTTCCTGTACCCAGAATTGGCTTTTATAAAGGCTCGTGAGTGTGCTCACACTCACTCAATTTTCACGAGAGAAATAAAGGGATATCTCAAGTATCTGCACTGAGACCTATTTGCTTTTTCACTAGGTTCGTTTATGACTGGAAAAATCAAGGGGTTAAGCTTACAACTGATCTTTAGACCTAAAATCTAAGTGTGAAAAACTATAGGAAGATCTCTCAATAATGAAGACAGACGAAATAACATCAACATTTTAACACAATTAAGCTCAAGTGCTACATATTGGAGAAAAATACCTAGTGTTGTAAGCACAAGTTCACAGATTAGCCATTTCTGATCCAGAGGGATCTTACAACTCACTGTAGCTGGTTCCTTTAAAGTTTAAACTGTCAGCTCATTGTGCTGCAGACATCAAAAGGGTCAACGAAACAAAGGGCAGTCGCTCTCAGACTACAATTTTTTCCCTCTTTATCTGTACTCTGACCCTCCAAAACAAAAGCTACAGCCTGGGACAAACCACAGTACAAGTTATCCAAAGTCCTTGGTAAGATTCTCAGAGGGAAGTTCTAAACCTAAGCTGCTGAGGAAGAGGAACAAATGATGGGAAATAAAATACTTCCACACACACTATGCAATCACATACAGTTACAACCCAATCCTGTGTAACTTTAAGCAGCCGACCTAAATGGCTGGCCGCTGTATCCTAAGCCCATTGTGGCCTGCCCCGACACAGCCTGAGTGCACCTTGGGAGAAGGGGACGCGTGGGCCACAATGGGTCTCCTCGGATGCATGCCAGCTCTGAAGCTGGTGACGGGCACTACTCATGGGCTGTGATATGCATAGGATATCAGCAGAGTGCGCTGCCGATATCCCCGCACCCTCCGTCGCAGTCCCTGCCCGTCCTTCCCCACCCCTGCACTGAACAACCTATGTCTTACCTGGGTCGTCCGGCGCAGGTCTGGGCTGCTAGGGGACTGAGCGGCGCAAGCCTCTGCACCGGCGCCACTTACTCTCCGGGTGCTGTAAACGTGCTTTACGGCACATTTACAGCACCCTAGGATGGCGGAGCGTGCACTCCACCGGCTTATAGTTACACAGGATTGTGCCGTTAGTAACACAGCTTAAAATGGAAGATTTCAATACTTTGAAAGATCACTCCCTTAAACTGCTCACTTCTTATAGAAAGCATTCTTTGAAACATACATTTGGGTAAAAGTTATGAAATAATACTTTCCTACCTGCTTAGTTGTAAGAAGCAGAAAAGGCAACAGCTCAGGACAGTACAATTCAAATCATTCTGAAGGCCATTTTTACATTTTACTAACTCAAGGGGGCCATATCGCTACACTGACAATGGAAAAGCATTTTTCTTTCAATTTAAAACAGAAAGTTTTTCATTTTCTACTCATTCATCCCTTTTTTCCCCTCATGCTCAATTTTTTCTCTCTGTACTACTTACAGTTCTTTGTTAATGGTCTCTCTTTTTTTCTCTGCACCCCAAGTTTCACCTATACCATGCATATTACTTGACTTGCTATCATTTTCCTCATTCTTCTTCTCTCTGGTATGGACTATAGCTCAGTGGCCAAGAATGTGAGAGATCCAAAGTTCAATCTCTGGAGTTTCCTGTTAAAAGTATCTTAGACAGGGGTTCTCAACCAGTGGTACTTGCACCACCAGTGGTACTTTGGCTGACTGCTGGTGGTACTCAGACTGCAGCCCCCCCCCCCCCCGGAATCCTGCTCTGATGCACTTTCTGCTC
The DNA here is from genome assembly GCA_026170595.1 of Plestiodon gilberti rubricaudatus. Classification (NCBI taxonomy): domain Eukaryota; kingdom Metazoa; phylum Chordata; class Lepidosauria; order Squamata; family Scincidae; genus Plestiodon; species Plestiodon gilberti. Next base: position 291,430,557 of record JANXHW010000001.1, on the reverse strand, counting down.
TGCGTTTTCGCTCCCGAGAGGCTCCTGCCTTTGGCCGAGCCTCTCGGGAACGCTGAGAAGGGCCAGCCCACCAGCCCAGAGCCTCCTACCTGCATATTCTGGCCTCGGAAAACCCAAAAGTAATTGGCGATTATGTCAACGCCAGTCACTTCTGGTGGTACACAGCAGGAGAGTGGCGCCAGAGGTGGTACTCAGCCAGAAAGGGGTCGAGAACCCCTGTCTTAGAGTAACAGGGCTGTAAAGTCTGGCTTTTGAAAGCCCTGTCTGAAGTATATGGCTAGTCATAAGCTGGCATTTATGCCAAAACAGTGCCAAGGTTACTTTACTGTCTATCTGGACGACTCCCTTTGCTTAAAGTAGCTCCACTCACTGTTGTAAATGGTTGCTGCTGCTGCTGCTGCTGCCTGCCTCTGGCTGAAACCTGCTGTGATGAATTGGTCCTGGGGAGACAGGGCTTCCTGACAGAGAATTGGACAAGATAGGGGAGGATAAAAATGAGAACAGAGGGGAAAATAGATGGTGGGGAAAGGGGCAGGGAATACCAACCACGGCAACTTTCACCTACTAACTGTCACCAGTTTTAGATGTGGCCAGCAAATATATTTCACATTCGCTGCCGACAGATGGCTGACAATCTTATTTTCTTCAACTTACCCAAACAAAATAGTCACATTTATTGCAGAATTTAAGCATCTCTTGACTTCACAATAGATCTGTGACAAATACTAACAGGAATGTTTGACTTACTAGATGAAGTACATTTTCTTTTTCTTTTTTTGACATTTTTCTCATCATCCGTAACTGTTTCAGCGTCATCTTCATCGGCAGTGGCTGACGCTGCTGCAGCAACTAATTTTCTTCTCGTCGACTTCCCCTAAAACAAAGCCAAAAACAGATTTTACACTAAGCAGAAAAGGGCATTCAGACAAGTTAAACCACAAAACGACAATGCATTACAGTAAATTGCTTAGCATATTTTGCTATCAAAATTCCCCACCTTTACTCATAGAAGGCAATCAACTCAAAAAGCCTCCAATAGAAAATTATTTTTATCATAATCAACGTACCATGATTTTCATTCTCTTATTTTGAAAGTGTTTTTTTTTTTTAAAAAAATGGAGGTTCCTGTTCCTATGCAGACCCATTTCAGTCTGTTCAGCAAGAAGGTTATCATTTACGATCATCAGATATTATCTATCTGTACCTTTAAAAGTGGGTACAGATTCTGATCTCTGTCCATCATACACAAGAATATTCCACATGCACAAGCTAACAAAATACGTTTTCAAGGATGCCTGAATATCTCAGCACCCCCCCCCCCAAAGTTCCTAGCCTTCATAATTGCAGACAAATTTTCACAATATGTGAATTTACATCCATTGCAGAATCAGAAACTAAGGAGACTGTGGCATCTGGCCCCTGAAAAGATGACTTGCATTCTCCAGCAGTCCCACTCTCAGCCCGAATCCCAACCCACCCACCTCAACCACTCCAGCCTTTGCTAAGTTATTCTCGATTTACCAAGGACCCAATTATTGCAAGCTAAATTATTCATGTCTAAAGAATATACATAATTGATTCAAAGATTAATAAAGAGGGCACAATTCAAAAGTTTTCAGTGCAGAGCACAGCTCATTCCAATCAGAAAGAAAGATAAATTAGTAATGTACTGATTGTTACTGGAATCTGTTTTAGTTTAGAAGGTTACATTTCTTCAGGGAAACTCTGAATCTACAATTTTATTCAACGGCCACGTCTTGTTCATTTAGAACACAACAGCATGTTTTGGTTGTGTGTGTTTTTCCTAGTGGCCACAACTGGTTCCAAAGATCAATCAGGCTATACATATTCTAAAAGCCACAGGACAGACAAAAATATTTTAAAATATACTGACAAGCTGGTACATTTTGCAAAACACACATACCTCTTACAGACTACACATCTTAAGCCCATAAGCATAAAAAATAACTGCTAAAGTTAGCTTGCTTTCTTGGTAAGTTTGAGAAACGTGTAGCTTTCCTGAAATAGCTGCTGAAGTGGTTACAACCTCACATTGCTGACGGGAGAAGGGGAGAGTGCATTACATCTTTCCAAAGTGTTGCTTCATGATTACCATCTAAACCCTGCTGGGCTGAACAGATTGGTTCGATAATTACATACAATAACTGCAGTGGGCAGGTAACCCTCAGCTGGCACAGGGCAGCTCCCCTGTGAGAACTTCCATATGCAAACTGCACTGATGGAGTGCATTAGGTACATCTTTCCTGCCGGTGCACAGGCCTGATTAACGCCAACCAAGACTCCAAGGTTAGCATGTCAGCAGATTTGTGATGCATTAGGCAGGAATAAACACAGACACTTTTGTTCGTTCTGACCAAAATTAAGGAGGAATATTTCACCACTGTATTACTTTTATATACAGGATATAAATGCATTCCTCCTGGTTGCGCCGAGGAGAGGTTTTTAAAAGGCTCATTGCGAAAGCAGATATCCAATACATTCCACACAAAAAGCAAGAGGACATTTATCTTGTTTCCAGGCTTATTCAATAAAATGCGCTTCCTTAATCTTGATGCAGGTGAGTTACATGGCAAGAGAAGTCAGGCATCATTCTCTGACAGAGACAACACCTATGTTTGATGCAGAGTGCCAGGCAAACTATGAATCACTAATTCATATTTATTTCACTCCAAATATTTCCTAGCAGTTATCGAGTGCCATCAGCGGGCTCATCACAAAGCATAAGAAATGTCCCGTGGCTTGAGTAGTTTACAGCAGCAATAACGAATGCTTTCACTGCAACGCAACGAGGATAAACTTCTCTTTCGGCAGGAGCTAACAGAGCCCATGCAAATATTAGAGTAACATCATCCATTACATATGAGAGTGAATTAGATTCAAGCCAAGTTGGGAACAATGTCTCATTAATAAATCTCAGAACTAGAATCATTTTAAATTTATAGTACAGAAGACTTAGATCTCCTAGTGCGAGAGAATTTCAATTAAGCTGGGCAGCAGCTGTTGCCGCAATTTGACAATACTGTTATGGCCATTCTGATATGCCACGTATACTCTCGTACAAGGCTCAATAATAGTTCGTACTGGAGAAGAATCTTGCTTTTATAATTTAAATTTCAGAGGAGAATACACAAATGATAACATAGCAAAAGTGGGCTATTGATCCCACGACATAGTTTACTAAATGGATCTATTTTGAGGAGGGGGGGATGAATCAACTCAAAATTGACTTTAGACAGTCTTGCATCTGCCCTGGGTCTGATCTCTTTAGCCATGGTTAGGAGTTTAGGAGTGTCCATTGGTTTCTACACTCCTCCTCCCCTTGTATGCCAACTGCCTGCTTCTTTCCCTTTCCAGACTAATCACAGTGTAGGGTTACACCAGCATTTTAGCAGAATACGATTAATTCCAAAGTGCAAGGGAGTGGCGACAGGATACAAGTATCTTGTTGTCTTGTGCTCCCCGAGGCATCTGGTGGGGCCACTGTGTGATGCAGGAAGCTGGACTAGATGGGCCTTTGGCCTGATCCAGCAGGGCTCTTCTTATGTTCTTGGCTGCATGGAGAAAACCATAGTTTGGAGCAAACCATGGTTAGCAAAAGTACTGGTGCAGATATAATGTTGCACCATGGTGGAAATGGGAGTGGAAATGGACGGAAAGTAAAGAGGGAAAAGATCAATGTAAACAAAGCCAGAGGATCAAGAGGATAAGCCCAGGGGATAGAGTTAAGTATTCACTGGGCCTGAGCACAGGGATTTTTGGAATTTTGCCAGAGAATAAACATTATGCTATGCTAACTGCTTCAACCGCTTCTTTTCTACTGCGATGACAAGATTTATCAGTCAAAGTCAATGCTCATTTTAGAATATGGTCCCTTCAACCTTAAACTATTATAACATTCCATCTATCCTAAAAAGGAGCATTAACATTTTTTTTCCATCTATAATATTGTTATACTGTAATTGATAATGGCAAGTTTTACAAGAAGGAATTTATACTTTCAACTTTTATAATCATGTTGTCGTATTAATCGAAATTTGTTTTACCAGTCAGAAACAGGACAAAATGCCTCTCCGCTAGGAATTTTCTTCGAGGAAGCGCAGCTTTCCAGGTAAGCAGAGGTCAGCGCAATTACATTGACAGAGTAGGCGGTGTAAATATCAGTGCTGAGCTAAACACAAAAGCCCACCTTCTGTCTATCAAATTGGAATCTGGAATCCAGTCAAGACAACTGCTAAGTACTGAAGGTCCCCTTCATCCAGCGTCCTTTACCAGGCATCATGTTCGTTTCACCTGACAAGTTAAAACTAAACTATTGAGCCGAAAATGTAAAAGAGAAGGTGTTCAACATAGCCTGCAAGCTCCATGGGCTCCAAGCATTCATTTGACCAGTAGACTCTTGTTAGAGTTTAAGTTTTCGTTTGAAGGGGGGGAAAAAAAAAAGATTCTACTTCTTATGAGGACAGGACTGCATTTTAAAAATGTGATTGCCATAAATCCTAAAAGCTGAACAACAAGAGGAAGAGCAGAAAAGGAAAAAGAATGAAGTCACATCGTTTTAAGATTCCTGATTTGTCAGCCCCTGTAAAACATCAGCATATCAGCTACGGATACATCCAGCAGCTGCAGGCTTGGCATTCACCTTATTCACAAAAACAATTATGCAATATGCAAGCTAGCTGCAACTCTCCATTTTAAGATTAAGTTGCCTACCCAGCAATGCATCCGTGAAAAGTATTTTTAGCCTAAGTTGCTACATCATCTCTTCAGGAGATTTGATATTAAGTGATCTAATCCCATCTGAATTCTTTACCTGTTCCTATGAAGTACAGGGCATTTATCCTGAGAAGAGCCAGGAAAAGGAAAAGAGTATTTCAAAATGGTTTCAACTGCATTATCTGCAATTTTTTTTTCCTTCCAGGTAAGTTATCATAGCAAACAAGTGTACGCTGATTGGATTCAGGATTCCCACCAAGTTAAATGCCAAGATTCACCAACTGAACAATTCTAGAGAGAGTCGAACTGAGTGCATTAATAGATTAACTGGTTCAATTAACTACTAAAGTGTGGATTTTTAACTGGGTTATAAATCAACTTCCCTTAAAAGATGCTCAAAGCTGAGAACACGGTTTAAATCTATGTAACTTTTGATTCAGGCGAGACATTTAAGATGATTTTCTATGATTACTGGTTTTTCTGTTTAGCTAAGAAAAAACATCTTTCAAATATTATCTGACCACTGCTTGTGTTTTAAGCTAGTGAGAAGGAAAAACCAAAACTCAGTTCCCTACCATATTTACTTGGAAACAAGTCCCGTTACTTCAATGCAATTTTCTTCCAAGTAAGTGTGTTTAGGATTGTAGCCTTGATTAGCAAAACATTATAACTGCCTAACAGCCTAACTCAGAGATTCCCACCCTGTGGTACGCGTACCACTAGCGGTACGTGGACCGCTTTCTGGTGGTACGCCGCCACTCGGGCAGCAAGATGGTAGTTCGCCATTGTGGCCGCGCTGGAGCCCTGAAAAGGACGGTAAGCTGGCAGAATTTGAGCACGCAGGTTTCCCACGCTGGGAAAAGCCCTCCTGCCCGCGCAGACCCTTTTCAGGGCTCCGGCACGGCAGAAAACCCGGAAATGGCAATGATGTCATTGCCACATACTTCCAGTGGTACGCGGGACGACAACGGTCCCAGAGGTGGTACGCTGCCCACAAAGGTTGGGAACCTCTGGCCTAAACCATAAAAACAAAATGAAAACAGAAAAAAATCAGTTAAGAAATATTTGTTGGACATCTGAAAAAATCAAGCTTAATTCAATGCAACAATCACATCTGTTTACACTGAAAAAGCCTCAAAGTCATGGGCCCTAGATAGTTACCTATTTAGAAGAATGATCGGATCAAGTGAAAAGATGTTACACCAATACATCTTAGGATGCTGCACCAATGCAATTTTTCAATGCAATTTGCACCACTGAAGTCCATGCGGCAGCATATTCATTATTTGCTTTCAACCTATCAATATGTTATGTAGAGGTGTTCAAACCCCCTAGAGGTGTTCAAATATACACGTTCGCTTATTGCTTGGCTGAGGCAACAGGAACCAGTTGATAGCCTGCCTCTCTCTTGATGCTTCTGGAATAACCGATTCTCATTCCCCCACGAACAACATGTGAACAGAATGGCAAGGTAACAGCTACTTTCTCTTAACTATCTTTCTTTTTTCTGCCTCTCTCTTGATGCTTCTGGAATAACCGATTCTCATTCCCCCACGAACAACATGTGAACACAATGGCAAGGTAACAGCTACTTTCTCTTAACTATCTTTCTTTTTTCTTTTTTTTGTTACTCCAAATTAGTTCACTGTAAAGTATAGCTTAACTGCAGCTTTCAGACGCTCAACTACATAGTTAACAAGACAGATACAATCTATTAATTTCAGTACACTAATGGAAGACCATTTTTTCTCACATATACTGTACCTGCCCATGCATTGAGACGACTATCAGAGGCCCTTCACTGTATGTTTCTGCCTGAAGGTAGGCAGGAAGAGACCTGAGAAAGGGCTTTGGGGGCTGTAGTGCCCCATGGCACGCTCTTTCCAAAAAGGCTTATACAGTGCCTCTTCATATGTCTTTTTGTTGCCAGGTAAAAACCTGTCCATTTATTATTTTAAATACTTATACTGTAGGTCACTTTTCCGTCCCTTTTAGATAGGGTTACCAGATCGTCAACCAGGACGGAGCGATAGCCCCTTAAGGGGGAGGAATGTGGGCGGGGCCGGTACCGGCCCCGCCCACATTCCTCCCCCTTAAAGGGCTATCGCTCCATCCCGGTTGACGATCTGGTAACCCTACTTTTAGAGACCACCAGGTGGCTTACAGTCATAACAAATAATTCATATAAAACAAATCATATCTACAAATAATGAGCTAATCAAAGATGACAGAGAGGAACACCAAAGCAAAAAAGAATCAACACCATAAGGAGAAATACAAATCAATAGAAAGCATGACTAAACAAAATGGTTTCAACAGCCCCTTTAAGTGTCAATAATGAAGGGAACATACAAGCCTAATAGGGGAAGGAGTGTTGGCACTGCCACCAAAGATGCTGTGGTCTATGTCCCCACTAATTGAACCTTAGTAAGCAGTGGCGAAGCAGAATCTCAGATGACGAACTCGGTACGCGAGCAGGTCTGTGTGGTGATGCAGCGGCGCCAATGGGGCATCCACTGTATTCTGCGGGGGAGTTTTGGCCTCTTAGAGGCCTCCTCAGGGCAAGGGAACATTAGTTCCCTTACCCCGGGGAAGTCCCCTGCCAGGCCAGTGGGTCTACTCGTACCCGTGCCAGTTATATAGCTGGTGCAAGTCCAAGTGGATCTGCAAAGGCGGATCAGGCCCGGGAAGGGGGCTAGCTTTCGGTAGACGCCACTGCTGACAAATCCACTCCTTCCCAGGCCCGATCTGCCCTACTCTCAGCCCTGTTCACCTCCCCGTTCTGCTCCGTCCCGTTCCACCCCTCCCCTCCAACCCCCTGCGCCCACTTACTGATGGCAGTAGGAATCTCCGGTTCAGTGGTGTGCGGACCCGGCCGCTGGCCGCTTACATTGGTAGCCAGGCTGCGCGCTCCGGTATGTTGTGTGTATGACAGCTAGAAAGCGCATTACGCTGCCGGAACGCTTGTTCTGGCAGCATAACTAATGAATAGGATTGGAGCCATAATACCTTCTTCAGGGTGGGCTTTCAGATGGCACACCAGCCAAAACTAGGCAAGGGCACTCCTGGCCACAACTCTAGCTGCAAATCCAGGAGCAAGGTTGAGTCCAGAAACACATCTAGACTGCCAACTTGATCCTTCAAAGGGAGTGCAACCCTACCCGTAACAATATATAAAATCATCCCTGAATCACTTCTCCTACTGACCAGCAGCACCTCAGTCTTGCCTGGATTACATTTCAATTATTTCCCCTCATTTAATCTTTCACAGCTGCCAAGCACCAGCCTATCAGAGCAACCAAGGTTTTTTCAGTTCCAAAAGAAGACCGGAAACCAGATTAGAAAGATCAACATAATCAGTATCGTCCAGGAAAACTTGGGAGTTGTGTTACTACTATCCACTCGATCACCTTGCCAGAAATGGCAACTTTGATACTGCCCAATAGTTGTAAAGGATGATGGAATTTAGGAAGGGCTTTGTAAAAAAAAAAAAAAGATGCCTCACAACCACCTCCTTCAATACAAATGGCATCTCACCCACCCTTAAGGAGGCATTAATTACCTCCACACTCTGATAGCCAGACCTCCCATGATCACCTTAAGCAACCAGGACAGGCAAGGACCCAGTGAGCGTATTATCTTCGTATCTCTACGAAACCTGTCCACGACCTCAGGCTGAGGTAAATTGGAACCTATCCATCAAAATAGAGCACACAGATATCCCAGGAACAGCAGAGACAAATCCCAATGTAAAGTCCAATTGGAACAGGGCACCTTTAGCAGCAACGTACCTCACAAACTGATCACAGCGAGCTACCAGTAGTTCAACAATACTGTCCTATTGGCTTAGAGATAAAAAGCCCCACACCACATGGAAAAGCTTCCCTGGAAGACACTGTACTGATGGCACTGCCGTTGCTAGAGGTGGGGTGGAACGGTAAGTCTTGCACAGTGGTAACCGCTCTGTTCCATGGTGGCCCCGCCCACTTGTCGTCAGAACCAGTCAAGTGGCAAAGGCAACACGCAGGAGACTCCCTGTGCGTTGCCTTCGCCGCTCGGACTGGTTCTGACGACGAGTGGGCGGGGCCACCATGGAACAGAGCGGTTACCACTGTGCAAGACTTACCATTCCGCCCCACCTCTAACGTCAGTGACTGATGGTGAAATGAATTTTCTTCGCTGTCATCAATGCCACAGAGTAGAGTCAATCTAAACTTTTGTTTAGTTGTAGTGACATTGCAACATATCATTTGTTTAGGTAAAGGTGACCCCTGACAATTAAGTCCAGTCGTGTCCGACTCTAGGGTGTGGTGCTCATCCCCATTTCAAAGTCGAAGAGCCAGCGTTGTCCGAAGACGCCTCCATGGTCATGTGGCCGGCATGACTCTCCTTGCCGCAGCGCGTAGCTGCAAATGGCAACTGCTATGTTGAAATTTACTGGGGGGGGGGGGGGGAACGACACACACAACCACTTTCAGGGCAGATACTGGCCAGGACCCAAAGAACCCTACGTAACTAGCAGCTACGTGTGCCCAAAGGGATTTTGGGTTTGCGTTTCACCCACATCAGCCCCCTATGCAGCATGAAGTGGCGTTTCAAAAGCAGTTTGAGATGCTGCATGGAGGTCTCCATCAAAGAAAAGCCTCCCACGGGGTATGCACAAGCTCTTGGGTGTGCCTAAAGTAGCTCTTTGGATTCAGGCCAGTGACAAAAAGATTGAGCAAGCTCCTTGCTCATGAAATATGGCTCAGTCTCAAGTGTACATTTGTTCTCTTTCCTGTTCCAGTCTTGATTTCACCTATGTGACACTCATTTCCAACAGCACTCACACTTCATCTGGAAATAAGATGCATTAAATATAGCTCTGAATTAAGAAATAAAGACCTTAAGTGCAGGCTTTGCTGGAACTTCTCCATTCTCTGCAACGCCAAAGTCCAATATGCCATCATCTTTTTGGCCAATGTCCTTGAGACCTTTAAGAAGTATTTCTCGTAATTGCTGGTATGGAGGTTTTTCAGTATAGGTCAAAGACATCACTCTTTCCATGTACCCAGCTATTTCAGCTGAAGAAAACAATGAAAATCTATCTAAGCAGATTGTGTTATAACTGAAATGCATTATAAGCCTATCGTGTCAAATCTAGAAACAGCTAGAGAACTCACATTATTATATTACAGTTATTGTACAGAATACAGACACAAGAAAACCATCCCAACATTTAAGAAAGTATTACAATAAAATATAGACCTGAGCTAGCCATGTATGGTTTCTAGCCCAATTCATTCAGGACTGATACTTTTTTTCAGAAATTATGCTAAAATTTTCTAGTACTTTAAGACATAAAACGCTCACTTTGAAGACACAATATACAAATTTGGACTCTCGCAAACTGAAATATTTCATGATCAGGAAGTCATATATGGTTCAAAGTCTGTGCTCTGTTAAGGACTGGAGAATCTAGATACAATTCAGAACCCACTGAAGTTGATGAAAGAACTTTCACTGATCTCAAAGACAGTAGATTTCGCCCAGTACTACAGAAGAAAATGGATTCTCTTGTACGCATCCCCAAATTTCATGAGAACCTCAACTGTGCCTGCAATTTGTACAATTAAAAAAGGCAAATATTAAACAAGTTATTCAAGCTGTCATTTTAGCTTTGCCAGGCCCTCTTTCTATAATTTATTCAAACCCTCCAAAAATAAATAGGCAGTGGCCAATTTCGGTTTAATAAAATTCCTGAACATGTAAATGTTTTTTTTTTAAATTTTATTTTACATTTCTTCTTTAATTATTTAAAATAAATAAATAAATAATGTTTTATGAACGGTTAATATTTGATCTGGATCTTCCTACCTGGTTTATCGTTTTCAGAGAAACACTCGCTCATCAGTTCTGCAATATTATCTGTATACCTGACAGAAAAAGAAAGCAAGTATGACATATTTAACAAATCAGCTAATTTCTTTGCTGGATTTTGCTACCTTTCAATCTAGCTCCACAATGATGAGAGCAAAAATTGGGGAATTCTCCCTTCAATTTTTGAGTTCATTGTCTAATAAAAACTTGTTCTTTATTAATATAGTACATTCTCTTTTAGTGATATGAAAAGATATTCAGATAATTAAAACCTTGGATAAATGGAAACATTATTGCTTAATATATATTTTGATGGATGTTTCTATATTTTATTTATTTATTTATTTCTGTATTTATATACCGCCTTTCTTATTCTCAGATTGCTCTTCAGGTGTTATTCAAGGCAGTTTACATAGGCAGGCTTATCTAGATCCGATAAGGATCTTTACAATATTGTTCTGTATAGAACCCTACAATTCCAGCTGTTTTCCTCCATGGTGTAGTCATCTTCACTAGCTGCTGAACACAAGCCTCGAGCTGTCTGCAGGACGCCATAGATCATGCTGAACAGGGAAACATTTTTCCAGTTGTCATCGCTCTGTCACTGACATTCTCAGCATTCCAGTCTGTTCTCTCACCGCACCACACAACAGCGACTCCTCTCTGCCATCGAGGGTAATGACAGCTTATCAGTGACTTCCTGGTCTCCCTTCCAGCACGAAAACTGACTGTTCCTGCTTAACTTCCGGCAGTCTTCAGCCAGTTCAACCTCGGGACCACACCTCCTGCCTATATCATGGGCAGCCTATATCATCACACCTATATCATGATATACACTTAAAACAAATCTCACAAGCAAGCAAATGCTGCTGCAAACATATACATACGGAAATCAATATTTTTCATTGAACAAATTTATGTTGGGAAAGTAGAATAAGAACTTTCAAGCAGAAACGACAGGCAAACATGAGATTACACCAACATGGTGTATACAATAGTTCAAGAAACCTTAGAATCATGTTCAGATATTTATTTATAGAATTTATACCCTGCCTTTCTCCCACAAGGGCAACCGAGGCGGCTTACAATAAAAACATTAAAATACATATATACATTTAAAATCAAGAATTAAAACAATTAAAACAATTAAAACTCCCTATAATAGTGACAAGAGAAACACAATATCAATAGTTTTGTGTCTGGGTTGCTTCAACACAGCTCCTCTGACAACAGATCTGAGCCTAAGGTTCAGAAGGTATGATAGTTTTGGTCAGATCAGGATTCTCTTACAAGACATGTCTGTAACAAGCCATCATAGTCTAGGACAGGGGTGGCCACCTTTTCAACATTAATGCTCCTGGCCCTTTAACGGTTGCATAGGTGAGGGCGTTTCAGCAGGTGCAGCTGCTTTCGCAGCACCATCAGCAATTGCAAAGAAGTTTCCGTCTTCTACACATTTTGCCGGCACACATCCAAGGAGGCCCATTGGGTCTTCTGGGGCTCTCCCCGGGGGAAAGGGATGAACGTCCCTTTCTCCCAAGACGTGCTCCAGCTCCGCCAGCGTGGGCCCAATCTTGCCTAGGATCCAGCGCAGCGTGCTTTTGCACTCTTGTGGCGGGGATTGGGCTGCCCGTGTCAGAAGGGTTTAGAGACAGGCTTACCTAGTCTCCAGGACTCCCTTGGTGCTCTCCTTTCTGTCCTTGAGCAGGGCACTCTAAGAATGGAGACTTTTCTCCATTTCTGTGGCTGCTCTAGGAATGGAGTTGCTCAGAAAGTGGGTTCCACTTCTTGAGGAACTCTCCTGCTCAAGGCGCAGAAAGGAGAGCACCAGCACTGAGGGAGCCCTGGAAGGTAGATAAGCCAGTCCCCAGGCCCCCCCCCCTTACCTTAGAGAGCTCAGCCAGTGCTACTGCTCCTCACTCCATCAGGGCACTCTAGGAATGGAGGAATTTCTCCATTGTAGAGAATGGCGCAGACAGGCAGCACAGAGGGTGCTTTCTAAGGTAAGCATTTAACAAACTAATAGGGTTGTCTGGATTTAATGGACTTTCAACGTTAATGGACACCCCCTTCTCCCTCTTAGTCTGTTAAATTAAGGGTTCACTGTATTAATATCAAATCGTATGAAACACTTTGAAATAAGGATTTTTCATCCAATAAAACTGGTTGTCAAAAATATGGTAATCTCACTTCAGCTGGGCCTATGAAACCTTAAATTTACACCTGATGAAGATTTTGGATTTGCATTAGGAACACCTCAGACCGAGCCTCACTTAAACACCTACATGTAAGCCAAAGATGTTTTTTTAAAAAAAATATGCCTTAAAAAAAAAAAAGCACTGGTGATTTACCTAATTTTTGACTCTTTTACATAATTGGGGTCTTTCAGGTTGTCCTCCCAAGGCAAGTTGCCACTAAGCCAACTGATCATGCAATAACCCAGAATTTCCAAATCGCCACGCCTTGATGGAGCTAGAAACAAAACAAAGAATTAAAATTCACAATACACTATAGTCCAGTGGTTCTCAAACATTTTCGCACCGGGACCCACTTTTTTAAAAATGACACTATCAGGACCCACCTAGCCTTACGAGACTTAAAAAAAGGTGATCTAGAAAGAATATATTTATTTATTAATATTTTATCTATTTATTTGCAATAAAACTGAAACCATTTCTCGTAATGAGGCAGCCCTAATGAAAAGCCTCAAGGTTTGAGGGGCTTAGTTATGTGACCCAGCCTTCATCTGCCCCCACTACCTGTCATTGACAGACTTGGAAAAAAAACCCAGAAAAAAGCCACTCAAACATTTATCTCCCTATTCTCCCTAAACTGCAGGAGCTCAGCTCTTTGAAGGGCAATTAGCAGCTATCTGATTTTTGAATAGACTCAGGGCTTGTGGCAATTACTTACCTGATTTTTCCATCACCTGGGACCCACCAGAAATCAGGTCCTGACCCACCAAGTGGGTCCCGATCCACAGGCTGAGAAAAACTGCTATAGCCGATTCAAAGATCAGAACTGACAGCTAAAACTTGTATCCACCAAGGGATAAAATAAAATAAAAATCGAGCTATTAAGAAAACATGACAGTATTTGTCAAAGGACACGTCTTTAGGTTTAGGGCAGCGTTTCTCAAAGTTCTCCCCGCGAGGCAGGGAGAACTTTGAGTGTTTGCGGGGGCGGGGCCAGCAGCGGCAGCGATCCAGGGGATCGCCACAGCCGCCTCCAAAACTGCAGTTGCTGCACTTATCGGGGCTTGGGGGGACTTCGGGGAGGCCTGTGCGACCCTCTGCAGGCCTCCCAGATCTTCGGAGCGCCATTTTGCGGCGCTCCGAAGATTGGGGAGGCCTGCAGAGGGTCGCACAGGCCTCCCCCGAAGCTCCCCCAAGCCCCGGTAAGTGCAGCAACAGCAGTTTCGGGCAATTTTGCGGCAGAGATCCCCCAGATCGCCGCTGCCACTGCCATGCTGTCCCCGCCTCTTAAGGGGGCAGGGGGCAGCAAAAGTTCTCAACGGTGGGTCGCGACCCACGGTTTGAGAACTGCTGGCTTAGGGGATGTGGAACACCAGCACAGGATGTGCAAAGAATTTTACATGGTATTACTGGTCAAAAGCCTATAAACAATCAAGGCTCAGGGCATCCTGGGCATGGGTCACAACTCCATTGTCATCACTGAAACAGGAAGACTGGGGTAGAGAGTCCTCTGCTGAAGCTATGCCTGGTAGAAGATTAAGTGAAGCAGGGAGAAGAGGTGTGTAATTAATGAGGTTTCTAAGTGGGGTCAGAGATGACTGTGGCTGGAATCCAAACAGCTACTTTAGGAACCTTCAAGGGCTTGCACATGCCCAGTGGGATTCTTGACTTTTCAGAACAACAAATCCCCTGCCATATCACACAAATTGCTTTTGAGACAGTTGCAGTGGCGGGGCTGGGAGGGCGATATGACTGCTTGAGTAACCAAGTTCCAAGGCCTCCTTGGATTCACTAAAATAGTTCACTACAATCTCCAAATCCTGGCCTGACAAAGTGTGGAAGCTGAGCAATTACATCAAGTGTTGAGGGACAGTGTACCACCCTCTCTCAGTAGACACTTTTTGAACTTTGTTACCATTGGTCTTCTGAGGTTTCCAAACTGTGTACAGCATTACACAGCATTGACAAGCCTAAACCTGAGACTACAAATAACTTCTCTCTTCCTGGAAGTAAGACAAGCTGCTCCAATGTCCTTTACCCCTATACTCAGCACATCGTAAAATCACAAGGTTTTGTTGATAAAAGTTGGGATACAAAGACCAGACACAAAGATGCACATGTGGAAGAGAACTGCACGTTCAGTCAGAGCTCTACTTTCCCCTTTTTTTCTGAAAAAGCAGCTTCCAATCCTAAAGATATAAGCTGCTGTGGAGTTTAAAAAGTTGTAGTAGGAATTGCTGAGGAAAAAAGTAACAGAGAATTTTAGATATATGAAAGGTTATTATCTATGTGTGTATATCAGTTCCTTCTTTGGGACCTGGCCAAGACTGATAATGTTTTAAAAAAACTAAGCATTCAGCTATACCACAGAATTATCTTCCAGTAACAGTATAACAGTGCAATCCTATCCAACTTACACCACCGGTGTAACCCAGCAGTGCAGTGAGAACAGGAGGCTCCAGAACGGAAAGGGGATTCAAATTCCCTTTGGAGAGGATTTGAATCCAATTTCCATTCTGGGGCCTCCTGTTCTCGCTGCACTGCTGGGTTACACCGGTGGTGTAAGTTGGATAGGATTGCGCTGTAATTTGCCTTGCAACACTTATAGAGCAATTCTAAGCATGTTTTCTCCTAACTTAGTTCCACTGAGTTCTATAGGATGTACTCCCCCCATTAAAAGTGCTTTACATCATCCTTATTCTTTAACATTATTCTGCTAATTATTCACATATAACGTATCTTTGAATAAGATCATTATTCACAGTTTTGCTACCCTCTGGGTGTTAGGTTATAAATAAAGTCTTCACATGTAAGCAAACTACCCAGAACCAGGATTTCAACACGGTCAAGTGTTCATTGTCAGTTAATATTCGTCATAGCTACAAGAAACACAATGAATTACTTACCCACCCCCTTGTGTGCATCAATACTAGTATATTCAAGGGTTCCATCATGACATCGTTTGGGATCTTCTTTGTAATCCTTGTGAGTGCCTTCTGGGCAGTATCGATACGCAAGGCCATAATCCACCAGGTACACCTATTAAAATTCCAAATGCACCAAAAGGATTAAAACGAGTCATATTTAGAGAATATTTTTAATATTTACACACCGATTTCCAGAATATCATTATTCTCAGGAAATCAGTCTTCTGTCTTCAAATATAAGCTAAACAGAGTATCGAAAATCTAGTAAAACTAGTCATTCCTTTCATGCTCTCTAACATATAGGAGCAACACTACTTGACTTAGCACTACACCAAAGTAAAACGCTTGGTTCTTATAAAAGAATAAACCAGGTTACAGCGAGTCTACACTATATTTTTATCTAGAGTGATCCAACACTAGCCTTAAAAGAACTGTACGTCTTATGCGGGGGCGGGGGGGGGGTAGATTCTGAAGTCAGTGCATAAGGAAAAAACTGCATGCAAGTCAGAATTACCCTTGAAAATCCCTTTAGTCGCTTACATTTAGGAACCATGGCATGAAAAACGCATACTGTCTCTATTAAAAATTAGAATCACAGTACAAGAGGCACACAGGAACTGTGTGTTTTAATTATTATACTCTATTTTTCAGATAAATATGGTTTCCAAAGCAGCTCACCTCAGTTAAAAATCAGTGCTGCTGGCAGATTCTGCATGTAACTGAAAATGAGACATAGGCCCTGCCCTCAGATTCATAAACTAAAATTGATAAGACTGACAAGGGAAGAGAAATGGAGGGGACAGAAGAAGAGGGAGATCGATTCCTGCCTGAACAAAATGGTGAATTGTAAACAGGCATTTAATATCCAGTTGGAGCAAGGCTGATCTGCCCTTGCTAGTGTTTTTGCTTGGGTAGAAGTACTGCAGCTACCCAGTGATCCTCTGGCCAGCGACAGAGGTCAGAGTGTCTTTCCCACGACTTCTGCAATATATACTATATTGTCCATAGACAGGTGGACAGGCAGACTAGTAACACGTTTTCAGGACTAGTAAATTTTGTGGGCTTGTTGTAAGGCCGGTTAATCTCCTGGGCTACTTCAAAGTATTAGAATTCACTTATTCACTCTGATATAAGCACTTCAACACAGAAAAATTATGGACTTCATATGTGCATTTGCCAAACGCTAAAGATGTAAAATAATAATAATAATAATAAAATTAGACAGCTACAGATATTTCTGTAAACCAATTGATCTGAATAATCAACATGTTAAAAATCAGGTTTTCCAAGTAACAGAACACTTATGCTTGATGGATTCTTCAAACAAAGGAAATAAAAAATTGACAAAGCAGACAGGCAAACGTAATTCACCGGTGTACTATATAATTTTAAACTTCCACCCCCAAATAGCTATTTGAAATTCGTTTTGTATTGCAAGCATTCTCTTGAATATTATTCAGGGCAGAATAGCCAATTTGATCAACTGCCAGCAAAGTGAATAAAAAATGTACAACATTAACTAGATATAAATGTCAGGCAGAAATATTAATGCTGTACACATTCATAAAGGCAAGATTTCTGCTGAGGTTCACGGCAGTTCCATTTTCTTTAAAACAATAGATTAAACACTGAAGAAAGGAAAGGCTGGAAATTACCTGATGTGGAACCTTGTAGCTCAGGAGAAGATTTGAAGCCTTGATGTCTCCATGCACATATTCATGTTCATGAACATATTCCAAAACATCAAGCTAAACAAAAGCATTACACAAAACAATGTTAGCAACAACAAACAAAAAAAATGCTCAACTCCAACCAGTAGAGGGCTCCTTATAAACTAACTTTAAAACAAAGAGGTAACATGAAGGAGCTTTTAAAAATACAGAACTTACTATTCTCAAGGCCAACTGTAAAACCGTTTTGCGTGTAAAACGTTTCCCACTTTCTTCAAAAATCTTCTGAAGATCTTTTCCAAATCTGTCCATTACCAAAAACCTATAGCTGATTTCAAAAGAAAACGACATTACCTTTAAGAAAATTCACGGGCACACACAAAAACATAGTTCACACAATCCAGCAAGCCCTTTTCTAACTATAAGTACCAATGCTTTTTCTATTTTCTCTGGAACAGCAATTATCCTTTCCCATCTTTTTCTGCCCTGCAAGCTGCTTTTTAAATTTGGAGTTTAAAAAAGCAGCTCGTAGTGGAATCTGGCTGCTTTTCCAAAAAGAAAAAAAAAAGCCAAGGAAGAGCTACAATGCTTGTGGGCCTACCTTGTGGTTTTTTCCCCGATCACTGACATAGAAAACAAGGACTACACATCATTTCTCTTTTACAGCTTATTTTGGTTTTAATTCACTTTCTATTGGATGAATAAAATGTTTTAAAATGTGATTAAATATCCTGATACCTCTACAGAGTTCACCTGTTTACACCTTTCCATCCACAGCCCGACACTTCTTACAAATTGTTCCTGAACCCTGAGAAATGTTCAGGAGAGAGTTCTAATACAAGATGATGTAGTCAGAAAGGAATCTCAGGAAAGTCTAGAGTGCACATGGAAGGTTTTGTATGGCCTAAAAGTATCCTGGAGTTATAGCTTAAGAGCAGAACCTGCACTAGTTGAACATGAAAAATTCCTCTCACAGTGAAATCCACTGTAACCTTCCGGTGCCGGAGCAAGCGTTCCGGCGCTGGATGGCGTCGCAAACGCGCCGTAAGGACCGAGCATGCGGCCAGCAGCAGAAGGTAAGTCTTTGTCACCGTCCGCATGGGCGGTCCAGCCGGCGAGGGAGGGGGGCCATTGGCCAAGCCAGCACGGGAGGGGGCGGGGATAGCGTCAGCCATATCCCCGTCCCCACTGAGCTGGCTCAGCCGTTACACGGCCTCCTCCGACTTCCACCAGCTATTTAGCTGGTGGAAATCCGAGGACGCCGATAGGGCAGGCCATGGTTTACACCGGGGGAAGGTGACAAACGTCCCCTTCTCCGAGCAGACCTCCGGACCGCCGCATGGCGGTCTGGACATCCAAATCCTGTGTAAGGATCCGCTGCCGGATCGTTACACAGGATTTGGCTGTCTGATTCATACACTGCTACATATGTAACTTGACATGCATCTCCTGAATTCCTTAATTTTTAAGCAGTTTCACAGACGATGGAACGACATCCAACAGTATCCCAATTCACACGCATAGTATATATCTCTAAATAATCCATCAACAGCATTTACTTAAAGATAGTAAAGATGTAACTTTACATGTACGTATTTTCAGGGCGGCAATATTTAATTCTCTAATACATTCACAGCGATAAACTTCCGAGTATGAAATTTGCCAGCATGATGCCAGAGGTAGCTCAATAAAGGCTACTAATATTCGTTTTACAGAATGAGTTTGTGTAACAGTTGAGCGAAAACTTTCATGGCACAATACAATCTTGCAAGTTCGGGGATTTATGGGTATAAAAGCCGTGAGAAAATTATATAGCCAGTAAAATGCAATAAAAACAGGTTAAAACACCGATACCCTCGGCTTCAAGAAACAGAAGTAAAAATTAGAACACCGGGATAATTTCTTAAAATCACAGGCTAATAACACCGACGTTTCGTCCTGTGCTCAGGACGTTTTCTAGGTACAGACCAATAGGGTACAGACATGTCATCCACACAGCCCTATTGGTCTGTTCCTAGAAAATGTCCTGAGCACAGGACGAAACGTCTGTGATTATTAGCCTGTGATTTTAAGAAATTATCCCGGTGTTCTAATTTTTACTTCTGTTTCTTGAACCCGAGGGTACTGGTGTTTTTATTGCATTTTACTGGCTATATAATATATTTTCTCATGGCTTTTATACCCATAACTCCCCAAACTTGCAAGTTTGTGTAACAGTTATTGTCAGGACCTGTAGATATGAAAAATCCTGCACGTTCTAAAGATGATAAGGTTTGTACCTTTTACCATTCTTTTGATGCAAGCCAGAACCCCAGTACCTTGGTACACCTAGATATTTCAGCTTGTGAGAAGAAATCCATTTCTTAACTGAAAAACACAAAAAGTTTCCAAATATGCAAAGTTATAATTTTCTGCAAAGTGATTATTGTCATGTTTATGAAAGACGGTAGTAAGACAGACAGAAAATGGGTGATATATATAAAATAGCTAAAATAGTAATTAGCCATTTCTTACTACTATTTATTAAATATTTGTTACTAAGGCACAAAAGGGATGATCTAGCCCAGTGGTGGTCAACCCGTGGCACGCCATGTGTCACATTTTATGTAGATAATCTTGAGTGTGCCACTTAAATAAATAAATCTAAGGTCATGAAAATATTTAAAGCACAGTGACAGCGCAAGAAGAATAAGCCGCAGTGGGATGCAGAGACCTCCTCTAGTGTCACAGGGTTGGAAAGGTGCGCTGGGGTCGAGAAAGAGAGAGGGACTTCAGCTCTCGGCTCGAGCAGGAACAGCAGTGCATGCCACTTCAGCCACTAAGTGGCACCTGTGCTGTGGGTTGGCCACCTATGATCTAGCCCAGTGCTACACAAACTGTGAGCTGCGGACTGGTTCCAGTCCATGAGCCATCAGCCGATAGTCCATGGCGTAGCTCCTCTGGCTTCCTGCTTCTGCTTGGCTACTTGCCAAGCTTCGCAAGAGGTCACGAGACAGCAGAAAAGGAAGAGGGAAGTGGGGAAACAGTGTCGTAAGAAGCAAGCTGATGTGCTATGCGCCCCCCTCTTCCTCACTCCCCCCTTGTGTGTGTGTGTGTGTGTGTGTGTGTGTGTGTGTGTGTGTGTGTGTGTGTGTGTGTGTGTGTGTGTGTGTGTGTGTGTGTGTGTGTGTGTGTGAGAGAGAGAGAGAGAGAGAGAGAGAATATGAGAAGCACTGATCTAGACAACAGACACTTTTGAGATTCAATAGAGGCATTTGCTTATGCCTCGCCTATTGAAATGAAAGGGATTTAAACATGCCTAGCTTTGGCTGGATTGTGCCCTTGATTGCTTAAGTATTTTAAATGTGCATTTCCTTCTACGTTCTTGGCAAGAATTCTTGCTTGCTACGACAGACTTCATGGGGAAGTAACAGCAAAGATACCTCCCCTCTAAGCAAATGCAGTATGTTGTTACAATTGTCCCCATCCCCCCCTTCCAACAGTCACCTTTTATCATAAAAAAATCCATTTTTCCTTTTGGAAATGTGTGTCTGCAGCCTCAGTGGGCTGTGACCTTACAGCATAAAAAAAGGACAAGAGCAAGTGTTCCAGTTCAGTAGGCCCTTTCTTATAAACAATTACCTTCAATAACAACCCAACATTGCATTATTACAAAGGAACATCCAGTTATAATTAAGAATTCCCGTAAAGTAACCATAGTCCACCATGAACTATGGTTCTCATTGCCCGTTAAGCAATACATTACTATACCTCCCCCCCCCCATTTACATTATTATTTATTTTGAAAAGGATTAAATAAACTGTTTTGTTGAATCAAAACTCTCAGCAATTACTTACTTAGCTCTGGTTTAGCAGCTCGGGTGTAGAACCTTAATTCAGTAAAGAGAGGTCCATTTTCACTAGGTTCCTTGAAAAATCGTTAAAAAAAGTAAGCTATCGTCACAATTTTTGATTTTGTTATGTTTTAATGGGAATACCTTTTGCTGTTCAAAACAGTTCAAACACAACTTCTAGTACCGTATATCCTACATACACATCAATTCCCAGATTATTCTGCACAGATGAACTTGATTTAACCTACAGCAACTCAATCCTGACGCAGGTAAACTCAAAAGTACACAAGTACCGAGCATGGCTACATCTGGGGTCATATGTCCCCATCTCTAAGAGACATTTATATTTTCAAGTTGTCCATTCAATGTAGTCAGAGGCGTTCATTTATTAACACAATTTATCTCTATTAGGGTTATATACTAAAAGGAGGCCACAAAGTACTGATGTTCTATATAAATAAAATGTTTATATCAGCATCCTCTTAAAACCACACATACATCACCGATATGAACTATGCATTAATGCTTTTCAGTACACTTACTAGTCAGACATGATGTATAGACTTTTTGCAAACGTAAACTTAATCGATTCAAAGCGTCTATAACTGTATAAATAAATGGCAGCAAGATAGAGGCAAATTCACTGACACTAAGCTACTGCTATCAAGCAATACTACACTGAACAGCACCTAATAATTTGGCATGTTTGAACAACAGGTTTCTCTGATATTGTCAAAATGTGTTATATATTATAGTCTAGAGCTAGGCAAATAAAGGTGTAGCAGACAAATCCAGCTTCCCAAGATAGCTCTTGATCCCAAGTAACAACCCCCATGCACATGTTCACACAAGCATGCATGCATGTGTATGCGCGTACGCACATGCACACGCTCTCTCGCTCTCTCTACAATATACCTCAGCCAGTTTCTGGGAAGCTGGTTCTGAGGCAAGAGGCTCATTTCCCAAAACTAGAGAAGCTTTGGTAGAACCTTATTGTAGATTTCTGCTGCTAACTCCTGTGTAAGGGAAAGATATAACCAACTGAATGCAGATTTCCAGAGAATAGCAAGGAGAGATAAGAAGGCCTTCTTAAATGAACAATGCAAAGAAATCGAGGAAAACAACAGAATGGGGAGGACTAGAGATCTCTTCAAGAACATTGGAGATATCAAGGGAACGTTTTGTGCAAAGATGGGCATGATAAAGGACAAAAAAGGCAGGGACCTGACAGAAGCAGAAGAGATTAAGAAGAGATGGCAAGAATACACAGAAGAACTATACAAGAAAGATCCTAATGTTCCTGATGACCATGCTGGTGTGGTCACTGACTCAGAGCCGGACATCCTAGAGAGTGAAGTCAAGTGGGCCTTAGGTAGCATCACTAACAACAAAGCTAGCGGGGATGATAATATCCCAGCTGAGCTACTTAAAATCCTAAATGACGATGCTGTTAAAGTGCTGCACTCAATATGCCAACAAATTTGGAAAACTCAGCAGTGGCCAAAGGATTGGAAAAGGTCAGTTTACGTTCCAATTCCAAAGAAGGGCAGTGCCAAAGAGTGTTCAAACTACCGTACAATTGCACTCATTTCACATGCTAGCAAGGTTATGCTCAAAATCCTACAAGTTAGGCTTCAGCAGTACGTGGACCGAGAACTACCGGAAGTACAAGCTGGGTTTCAAAGAGGCAGAGGAACTAGAGATCCATGCGCTGGATCATGGAGAAAGCACGAGAGTTCCAAAAAAACCACCTACTTCTGCTTCATTGACTACGCAAAAGCCTTTGATTGTGTGGATCACAACAAACTGTGGCAAATTCTTAAAGAGATGGGGGTACCAGACCACCTTACCTGTCTCCTGAGAAACAACCGACTGGTTCAAAATTGGGAAGGAAGTACGGCAAGGCTGTATATTGTCACCCTGCCTATTTAACTTATATGCAGAGTACATTATGAGAAATGCAGGGCTGAATGAATCGCAAGCCGGAATCAAGATTGCCGGGAGAAATATCAACAACCTCAGATATGCAGACGATACCACCCTAATGGCAGAAAGTGAAGAACTAAAGGGCCTCTTGATGAGAGTGAAAGAGGAGAGTGAAAAGTTGGCTTGAAACTCAACATTAATAAAACTAAGATTGTGGCATCTGGGCCCATCAATTCCTGGCAAATAGAAGGGGCAGAAATGGAAGCAGTAACAGATTTTACTTTTCTGGCCTCCAAGATCACTGCAGACGGAGACAGCAGCCAGGAAATTAAAAGACGCTTACTCCTTGGAAGGAAAGCTATGGCAAACTTAGACAGCATAATAAAAAGCAGAGATATCACCATGCCAATAAAAGTTTGTATAGTCAGGGCGATGGTGTTCCCAGTAGCAATGTATGGTTGCGAGAGTTGGACCATAAGGAAGGCTGAGCGCCGAAGAATAGATGCTTTCGAACTGTGGTGCTGGAGAAGACTCCTGAGAGTCCCTTGGACTGCTAGGAGATCAAATCAGTCAGTCCTAAATGAAATCAACCCTGACTGTTCCCTGGAAGGACAGGTACTGAGGCTGAAACTCAAATATTTTGGCCACCTAATGCGAAGAGAGGACTCTCTGGAGAAGACTCTGATGCTAGGAAAGATTGAAGGCAAAAGGAGAAGGGGAAGGCAAAGGATGAGATGGTTAGACAGCATCACCGATGCAATGAACATGAAAATGAGTGAACTCAGGAAGATAGTAGAGGATAGGAAGGCCTGGAGGGATATGGTTCATGGGATCACGAAGGGTCGGACACGACTTAACGACTGAACAACAAACTCCTGTGCACAAACCCAGCCCAGGCACCTAGAACCAAGTCTTCTGGATCAAGCCAGAAGGTCCATTGAGTTCAGCATCCTGCTTCTTCTACTCGCCAGTCAGATGCCTTGTGGAAGTCCACAGGCAGAGCCTGAAAGCAGTAACCCTCTCCTGCTCCTGTTCCCCCACAAATGACATATCGTGGTAAGCTACCTCTGAATCTGGAGGTTCTGCATAACCATCACAGCTAATATAGCCACTAAAAGACACTAATTCATGGAGGATGAATTAGTGGCTTTAATCCCCCTCTAAAGCCACTTAAGCTAACAGCCATCATCTCATTTTGGGTGACTGAATTCCATAAATTAATTATGTGAAGTATTTTCTCTCGTCTGTCCTAAATCTGCTGGCAGAAGCAATTTAATTGGATGATCCCAGATTCTTGTACTACAAAAGAGGGGAAAAACCTTCTTTAACCACCATCTGCACACCTTTTACAATTTTATAAATCTCTATTATGTGTGCTTACCCCCCGCCCCTGCCTTTAGTAGTACTGTAGTTGTTTCTCTAAATGAAAATGTCTCAACACTTTCCTTTCCTCTTAGGAAAGGTGCTCTAGTCCACCCACTTGAGCATTTGGGTTCTCCTTGTTTTGCACCTTTTCCAGATCATCTACAAGTATCAGTTTTTTTGAGCCACGTTGACCTGAACTGTACAAGGTTTTCCAAATATAACTGTACCATAGATCTACAGTATACAGTATATGGTCATTACAATACTGACGGCTTTATTGTCAATCCCATTTCCAATGATTTTTCAAAATTTGTCATGCGTGCTGAGTGTTTTCAGTCAAAAGGAAAGGCTTTGTGGCTGTTCACACTGGGAGCGGGGGTTAAGCAGCCCTTTGCCTTTGTCTTGGCACATAAGAAAGAAAGTCAGTGAGCAGGGCAAATGCTGCTGGCCCTACTTTGGCTGAAAAAATAGTGCCTATTAAAAGCTAATTGCTGACCAGGGTCGTAGCCCGTTTGCAAGGGGAAGTGAGCTACATGTTGATGCACAAAATTAGAGTGGGTACATTTCCAAATATTCAGATGTGCACTTTTGCATCAAAGGAGCACGCAACATATTTTAAAGATAACTTACAAAGATGGTGCCTTAAAGAAGAACAACATACTGTAGTAAGAAATCTACTGTGCTAAAAGGTTCTCTCTTACAGGGTAAACAGGGATAGGCAACTAGCGACCCTCAAGTTGAATTCGACTCCGACTGTGATTTTTCCAGGTACCTCTGCAATTCTGACAGGGAGTACAAGGAGCTGCTTTTCAACTGGCATGTCCTTCTCCCACTGAGAAACCATAGGCTGCTGCATCAAAGGCGTCTTCGAGGGCAGAGTCATTTCCCAGGGGGAGAGGCATCTGCCAAGTTGTAAAGAATGCATTCTTTTTGGGACACTTTAACTCTCCAGAAGCTCCCATGCAGGATGAGCAATCTTAGAGCTACTAGAAAATCCTCCTATAGCCTTCTTGTTCTGTGTTTGAAACTACATTAGCCCCCAAGTACCATTTATAATTGTGGAGTGGATACATTTTTTAAACTGCGTAGACTGCCTAGCGATAGGCCTGCCCTGTCAATTGGGGAGCAAACTTGACTGTCTACGTAAAAGAGGTGGGATGGAGAAGCCAGGTTGGTCCCACTCCTCCAATTGGGTAACTTGATGACATCATCAAACCTAGGTTTGGTTTGGTTTTAAGTTTGAGCACAGGAAAGCTCGTCCTCTCTGGTCCCCCCACCTGTTTCCCAGGCCTGCTACACTCATCTCCTCCCTCCTCAAGAGACAACAGGGCTACAGTAGAGAGAAATAAACGGCAGCTAGGAGATGACAGGTAGCGCAGTGGGTTAAACCACTGAACCATGAGCTGTCGATCGAATGGTCGGCAGTTCGAATCCGCGACAGGGTGAACTCTCGTTCCTTGGCCAGCTCCTGCCAGCCTAGCAGTTCCAAAGCATGTCAATGCGAGTAGATAGGTACCGCTTGCAGGGAGGTGAACAGCGCTCCGTGTTCCAGCCGCATGCTACGCGCTGTGGCAAGGAGAGTCATGCCGGCCACATGACCACGGAGGCGTCTTCGGACAACGCTGGCTCTTCGGCTTTGAAATGGAGATGAGCACCATACCCTAGAGTCGGACGCGACTGGACTTAATTGTCAGGGATCACCTTTACCTTAGGAGATGGCACGGCACACAGGAATGGACACTGGACTGGACCCAAATGTCTAGTGCAGTGTTTCCCAAACTGGGAGGCATGGCTCCCAGGGGAGTCACGTAAACCAGCCAGGGGAGTCGCGGAGTGCCACGGAATCCTCCCTGAAAACAGTGCAATGCCCATAGGCAGGAATCAACATAATGTAATGGGGAGCCACAGCCAATGGTCACCAGTGGTGAAGGGAGCCACAGGTCGAAAACGTTTGGGAAACACTGGTCTAGTGCATATTGCCATTTCATGTGGGGCAGGTAGCTATATCCGAAGCAGCATACAACTCTCTCTTCTGCTGCCTCTGGCCTGGCTGGTGTTACTAGCATCTATGAAACAAGAATGCACCTTGACAGCTCAGAAGACTCCGAGGTAAATGTCGATTGCCCACCTGTTGCCCGATAGACCTATTTTATTTCTTTTTATTTATAAGTTAAATATAAATTTTATACAGTATTTATATTCAAATATAAGCAACGGTGAGGAAAACTTGTGATGAATCTGACCGAACACGGGCTAGAGCCCATTTCAGGGCCTACTCCGTGGCGGTGATGGCAGCGAAGAAGGCGTTTTTCTCTGCCACCATTGCGTCTGTGAGTAGCCAGCCAGCGGAGCTCTTTCGAGTTGTCCGGGATCTGCTCCACTCGGCTCCTGTAGTGAGTGAGTTGGAGCGTTCGACGGACCGCTGTAATGAGATCTCACGGCACTTTGCAGATAAAATCGCTCAGATTCGCCACGACTTGGACTCTGGTTTAACAGTTCCAGAAGCAGAGGCGTCGGCTGATATGGGGTGGGAGCCCCCAGGGCGTAGGGCGCTGAGGCTCTGGGGGGGGACGCAGGCCTCCTTAACTTTCGCAGGTTTTTTTTTAGGTTTTTTAGTGGTATCGGGGCTTCTCCGCGTTTGTGTATGCTTTGCCCCCACTTATCTTGTGTATAGGAGCCTCCAGCGACGACGAAATCTTCCGAGGGCGCTGATCGTTCCTCTGTGTGCCCCGGGCGCGAACTCTGTAAAGCGCCCAGCAGCGCTTTCCACAGTTCACGCAGGCGCAGAACGACGATGTTTCCAATCGACGTTCTGCGCCTGCATGAACTGCGGAAAGCGCTGCTGGGCGCTTTAAAGAGTTCCCGCCCCCGGGCGCAGGCAGAGGAACAAAGATCAGCGCCCCCGGAAGAGATCGTCGTCACTGGAGGCTCCTATACACAAGCTAAGTGGGGGCAAAGCATACACAAACGCTGAGAAGCCCCGATACCACTAACCCCTCCCTAAAAAAACAGCGAAAAATTATTATGCTAATTTATGCTAATTTTGGGGCATAGCTACGCCATTGTCCAGAAGTTGTCCCTACGGCATCTGTTGATTCCATCGTTATGGATTCTTTTCACCTTATACAGCCTGAGGATGTGGATAGGGTCCTCTGTAATTTGAGACCATCTTCCTGCCTTGACCCTTGCCCAGCTTGGCTAATATGATCTGCGCAGGTTGGGCTGGCCGATTGGGTGGAACCCATTGTGAATTCATCTTTGCAGGAGGGAGTGATGCCTAGCATCTTGAAGACCACAATTGTGTGCCCCCTCCTGAAAAAAAATCTCTGGATTCTCCAATTTAAATAACTATCGGCCAGTTTCCAATCTGCCTTTTTTGGGTAAGGTAATTGAGCGGGTGGTGGCGTCTCAGCTCCAGGGGATACTAGATGAAACGGAGTACCTGGAACCTTTTCAGTCTGGCTTCAGGTGGGGCTTTGGGACGGAGACAGCCTTGGTCGCCCTGTTGTTCTTCGCCGAGGACTGGACAGGGGGAGTGCATCCCTGCTGGTCCTTTTGGATTTCTCGGCGGCTTTCAATACCATCGACCATAGTACCCTTCTGGGTCGGCTGGCCGAGTTGGGACTAGCCTTGCACTGGTTCTGTTCCTACTTGGCTGACAGGTCCCAGATGGTGATGCTGGGAGACGCCTGTTCGGCGCCCTGCCCCTTACAGTGTGGGGTGCAACAGGGTTCTATTCTGTCTCCCATGCTTTTTAACATCTACATGAAACCGTTGGGAGAGATCATCCGGGGATTTGTAGTTCGGTGTCACCAATATGCTGATGACACCCAGCTCTATCTCTCCTTGCCATCTAATTCCGGGGAGGCTGTGGAAGTCCTGGAGCACTGTCTGGAGGCGGTTGGGGACTGGATGAGGGGAAATAGGTTGAGATTGAATCCAGAAAAGACAAGAGGTCCTACTGGTCAGGAAAGCTTCGATGCAGGTACAGTCATCTGCCCATTCTGAATGGGGTTGCACTCCCCCTGCAGGAACAGGTGCGCAGCTTGCGAGTACTTCTGGATTCACAGCTCTCCCTGGAAAGCCAGGTGGCGGCTGTGCCCAGGGGTGTGTTTGCCCAGCTTCGGCTGGTGGGCCAGCTGCGGCCATATTTGAGTCGATCGGACCTGACCACGGTGGTCCACGCCTTAGTGACTTCAAGACTGGATTACTGTAATGCGCTCTACGTGGGGCTGCCCTTGAAGACGGTTCGGAAGCTGCAATTAGTGCAGAATGTGGTGGCCCGGGTGGTCACTGGAGCTAGGCGGTTTGACTCTGCTGAACCACTGCTTCAGCGGCTGCACTGGCTGCCCATTCGTTTCCGGGCCCAATTCAAGGTGCTGGTAATGACTTTTAAAGCCCTTCATGGTTCGGGTCCAGGATATCTGAGGGACCACCTTCTCCCATACATTCCAGCCCGCTCACTTAGGTCATCTGAGGGGGCTCTCCTGCGAGTGCCACCTCTATCGCAAGTTAGGGGAGTGGCAACACGTGGGCGAGCCTTCTCTGCCGTGGCGCCACAACTGTGGAACTCCCTGGATTTGGGTGCCACTCCCTGGATTTGGGTGGAACTCGCCAGGGGATTTGAGAACCACCCCCTCCCTCATGACTTTTCGGCGAGGGCTCAAAACATTTTTATTCCGTCTATTGTTTGGGTGATGGGTTGTGGTCTGCCTCTTGTGTCTCAAGATGCTCTGCCAAGCTGCTTCTCTGTTCCACACTGTCGCCCCCTCCCCTAGTGGATTTTATTGTTTTTAAATTTGTGTATGGTTATGTATTGTTTAAATTTATTTTATGTATTATTTTAAATTATGTATTTTAACCTTGTTGTAAGCCGCCTTGGGCATTTGCCTTTCGGCATAGGAAAAGGCGGGATATTTTTTTAATAAATAAAAATAAATAAGGTGCGGGAAAATACATGTCTACCTGTGCATGTGGAGCATGATCCAGACCAGTAATGCGAGTTAGAAGCAGGACTGATGGCAAGAGGCCTCGGATCCACAGGCCAAGAGGAAGGCCACTCTTTTGATTATCAACCACCTCTTGCACCAGAGGCGTGGCTATGCAGGGTCCCCAGTGATATCACCACCGGAAGTGACGTTACCGCCACTAAACATGGCTCAGAGGTGCAGGGTGGGCGGGCGGACCAAAACCATTGCCGTCTCCGCCGCTACCACCCACTCTTCGCACTGCCAAAACAGCACAATTGACACCCCCGCCAGCCACTTTGTCGCCCCCCCACATGCTGCCCGGGGGTCCACCCACCCCCCGCCAGCCACCGCTTCTGTCTCGCATACCACTCTACCAGGCTGGCTTGGACAGAGTCCTGCATGCTCCAAGGAAAATTCCATGGGCAACCACACCTTGCTTGCACAGCAAATCTGACCCTGTGGCAAAAGCTGCCTCCTAGGAGCTTCCTGACTTGGGAAAAACAAATGAAGGATCATCAAACCTAGCCATCCCCACCAACTCCATGGCTAAACTCAATCAAGGAGGCATGTTAAAGAAGCAACTAGCCTCCTGAGCAAGCTATCACATCCTCAGCCAGGTGCGAGGGGAAAAAAAAGACACACCCATTTCGGGTCCAGGGTTCAGCCATCAAGTCACAAAAAAGGTGCCTTGATGAACTCACCCCATAAAAGAGCCCACAGGAATCTATGGGAGAAAAAGATATAAAAAGCTGGGTCACCAGACCCACATCCCTTCGTTCGTCATCTTCATTCTGCCTTGCTGTTAGTCAGTCATTTGTTGCCCTGCAGGTGCTGCGTTAAGCCAGCTACATTCCAGTTGCAATCCAAGGACATAAGAACATAAGAAGAGCCTTGCTGGATCAGGCCAAAGGCCAATCTAGTCCAGCTTCCTGTATCTCACAGTGGCCCCACCAGATGCCTCCGAGAGCACACAGCCAAGATACCTGTTTCCCGTTGTCACTCCCCTGCACCTGGCACAGAGAAAACCTACTTCTAAAGCCAGCAGGTTGCTTATGGCTTGTGAAACGTGATGGTCTTTTTCTCCATGAATCTGTCCAAACCCCTTTTAAAAGCATCTAGGCCAGCCTGTGGCAAGGAGTTCCACAGATGAATTACACGATGAAGGACCATCGTGCCAATCTGGTACCCAGGACTGCTTGCTTCCCCCACCCACCCCGGTCACTTCATCTCTGCTTTTCTCCCCGAGCGCAAACAAAGCTGCTGTGTCAGTACTGGCTGGACAGCCAACCTCGTGGGTCGCCTCACAGAGCGCTCCTTCACCCTGGGAACGCAGCTCCAGCTCTCTTGCCCTGCTTCCCCCTCTCAAACTAACTAAGGCTACTGCCAAGATTTGGGGCTTGCTCCAAAGCCCTCTTTATCTCCACTTTCAGCTAAGAGAATCACCCAGTCTTGGCACCTTTGCCCCACAGCTTCTGCAATGCATCACACCCCATCCAGCAGAAACCAACCAGAAGCTGGCCTTTGGCACAGCTTAGCCATACACACACACACACACACGTCTCGTCTCATGTGCAGTTAAGGATGATAACCAAAATGATTAGTGGGCTGGGGCATCTCCCTTACGAGGAAAGGCTACAGCGTTTGGGGCTCTTCAGTCTAGAAAAAAGGCGACTGAGGGGGGACATGATTGAGATGCATAAAAATATGCATGGGATGGAGAGAGTGGATAGAGAGAAGTTCGTTTCCCTCTCACACAACACTAGAACTAGGGGACTCAAATTGAGTGGAGGGAGTATTAAAACAGACAAAAGGAAATATTTCTTTACCCAGCGTGCAATTCATCTGTGGAACTCCTTGCCACAGGATGTGATGATGGCACCTGGCCTAGATGCTTTTAAAAGGGGTTTGGACAGATTCATGGAGGAAAAGACCATCACAGGTTACAAGCCATAAGCAACCTCCTGGTTTTAGGTAGGTTTTCTTTGTGCCAGGTGCAAGGGAGTGGCAACAGGATACAAGTATCTTGTTGTCTTGTGCTCCCTGAGGCATCTGGTAGGGCCACTGTGTGATACAGGAAGCTGGACTAGATGGGCCTTTGGCCTGATCCAGCAGGGCTCTTCTTATGTTCTTATAAGCTTAGCACACTTATATTCCTCCTTTGTGCAAGTGTGTGGCTGTTAGGATTTTTAGGTTATTTTGATTCCCCTCACCTATTAACATTAAATTATCCCTACAATAAAAGTGTGTTTGTGGCATCTTTTACCCTCACTTTGCCCATCAACGTCTGCCAAATCATTGAGCTGTATCATTGGCCACTACAAAGTATCCCAGAACATACAATAGTTTCCCCCCCATGTGTTGAAGTGTTTAAAAGCACAGCTGGTAACACACACCCTCACAGCTGCTTCTACTCCTACAGCCAGTGAAGGAGGAAGGTGATGAGTGATGTGGCTGGAGTAGAAGATGGTGAAACAACTGGTCCTTCATCTCCCCACACCCCACCCCACCCCCTTGCGAAGTGGTCCACAATCCAAATTAATTACTGACTGAGGCATTATAGTCACACACCGCTGATATTGTGGGGCATACCAAAAATTGCAAGCCTATATTCTAGCTCCATACTGTTCCACCATTAATAACTGTTCACTTCTTACACAACTGACAAACTTCTCAGAAAATCTTAAAAGTACCAAGACGATCTATAACAAATGTCTGCTGTGTTACCATAGCCAACCAGAACATACATCTGTTCAGTTATTTCAACAAGACGACAATTTTGAAAAACAAGGAATGCTTGTAAGAGGGCAGAATTCAAAGCAAGTTTTCAATTTAACCAAACTTATCTTAATGCACGTGTAATTAATGGAACAAAATTATTATTATTATTATTATTATTATTATTATTATACAGTGCCATCCATATACATGAGGCTTTACTGAGAGGACAGATCCTTGACATGAAGGGCTTACATCTAAATGTCAACACAAGTGAAACAAAGGGAGAGAAATGGAGGAAGGGGAAAAACAAGGGAAGAATAAGAAGGTGCTAAAGAATTTTCTCTTTATCAAATTCCAAAGAGCTGCTGCAGATGGACAAGCTGAAGACTCCTTCTGCCTTTCCCATAACATTCTAAATCATCAAGCAAATTCTAGTCTTAGCATTGCACTGTTCAAATATGGACTAGTTCAAAATAAAAAGACTGAACTTACCACTTTTATAACATATGGTGCATCACTGCTGACCGATTTTGAAGAATTAACATCAGCTGTCAAAATAGAAAGGGTTGCTTATGAGAGAACTATCTTCTTAATACGTACAGTATATGGTTAGCACTCCTACAATTTTTCTTCCCTAGACCGTAGCCAAGGGGGCCCCTGCTCCGGGTGAGATGGGGGGGGGCTTATTTCTGCCATGGTCCCAGGCCAGATCGTCCCCTTAAGTTACTAACTGCCCAAGGGACAGATGCCCCTATTGGTACAACTGCTATATATGCCCGGGGGGGGGGGGGGGAATCAAGCATGCCATAAGCATTCACATAAACAGAATGTGAAGTTTGGCCCCTATGGCTCCATCGCACACTATGTATATCTACATGGCAAGGTTCCTTGGTCGATCTTGCCTCCCTAATCTGTATACCTGTACAAGACATGTTGATAAAAAAATCTGTTCCACTTAACATCTCGTTTTTACTTGTACACACAAACCATTTTGCACGAACATATTAAAAGTATAATGTGAAGCGTCTCTCAAGGAATTTCCAGATGGTTGCTGCTTCCAGCCCTCATAGCACTTTTATGAGTGACTGACATAGTGGCATCTGCCTGCCTGGCTTCCGCAAACCAGAGAGGGATTGTGAGAGCCAGGATGGTGTAGTGGTTTGGAAGTCGGACTTAGACCTGGAAGATCCAGGTTCAAATCCCCGCTCAGCCACAAAGCTTCCTGGGTGACCTTGGGCCAGTCACTATCTCTCAGCCCCACCTACCTCACAGGGTTGTTGTGAGGACAAAAAGGAGGGGAGGAAATATGTACACCACTCTGAGCTCCTTGGAGGAAGGGTGGTATAAAAATGTGAAAAATAAATAAAATAAATAAATACATTGTGCTCAACCCTGCTCCAATTACAGCTAATCCGAACAGATCAGGATTTGCACAGGCATAACAGTAGCATAACAGTAGCACCAAACAGCCAAACCAAATATATCCTTGAAAGTACATTCTTTTCGACATACTGTACTTCCTATGGCATATCTTGTGTTGATAGGCTGGTCACCAGAGAAGCAAACCATCCAAACGAGCTCTTAATTCCAGAAAGGCTACTATTTACTTTTTATATTAAGATGCTGCATACCACAAAACTCATTTATTTCCTTTCCAGCTCATTAAGCTGCCACTTTCCAAAAAGGAATCACATGACTGGGATCATTAGCAGCAGTTTAGAAATAGCTAAGATATCAGAAGGTAATAGTCTTTGGAGGCGACAAGATGGAAATAAAACTTGGCCCAGTGCAACAACCACAAACCATAGTTTGTTTTTATGAGAACGAGCCTCCTGGTGCACTCCCCCTACTCTTTTGTACATAGGAGGAGGAGATTGAATGCTTTTCCTTTCACTTTTGAACTCACTGCAGTTCCCCATTATATCCAACCTTGGGCAATCGTGGTTTCTTCAAACCACATGGCAAACTAAAACGAGGGGGGACGTAAAACTCATAAGGATGGTCATGGGTATGTTTTGAACTATGACAACTCTACTGAGATGCATGATCCAGTAACCTAGAGTAAAAACTGCACGATTCATTTTTATAAGCAATAGTCATGCTTCCCTATAACACAGAACCTAAGAACTGCCTTGCTGAATCAGACCGAGGTCCATCCAGTTCCGGAAAGCTCTAAAGCAGACCATAAAGGTGATGGATAAAGTCACGGTAACTGGTACAAATTTAGTAGGCTAAACAGGTGGATTTCTTAACAAAGCAGAGTGTTAAGTGCAGCTTGTCAGCCTTCAAATGAAAACACTGAAAGTAAGCAAGCAAACGACAGTTCTATGGCCAATCTGATCCATAATACATTTATTTCACTGCTTCCAGGGCCTTAAAATCATTGGTTAGCATCCCGACTAGTAGCTCTCCCTCTGTAAACAGAAGGAGAATTCTGCAAGTGGAAGGAGCATTCTGCATGAGCAGAAGGAGCTCTCAGGAGCAAAACGAAACATTTGTATGTACAGTGGGCCCTCGTTATTCACAGGGGATCCATTCTGGAAACCCCCCCAAAAAAACCACAAGGATTTGCAGGTGCTGGAGTCCAACACCCGATGTCTCCATTATTCAGCAGGGGGGCCTCCGGAGACCCATTCCACATCGCGCCAGCCTGCAGACCCCCTCCATAGGCCACAGCAAGCCTCTCCCAAGCGACCAGAATTCCAGTCGCTTAAGAGACTTTCGCAGAGGTCTATGGAGGGGTTTGCAGGCCAACGCAACGCGGAACAGGCCTCTGAAGCCCCCCCCATAAAGGAGACATTGGCTGCTGGACTCCAGCACCCCATTATTTGTGGCCTGCACCTGCAGATATTGAGACCTGTGGATGCCAAACCCGCAAATAACGAGGGCCCACCTGCATTGTTATTACTACTAAATATACCTATTGAATGTTTTTTAAAGAAATAAATACAAAACTCTAAATAGAAGGGGGGGGGGTGTTAGCAAACTTACCAAGATATAGGCACCCAAAACCACCTTTGCCTATAACTGGGCCAAGTTTCCAACTTTTCTTGATTAGATCAGTAAAAACTTCTCCTGGAGGAAATTCTTCTGCAAGTTTCCGCTTTGGAGGACCTCTTTTCCCAGCTGCCTTCTTTACATTAGGCATAGTCACTAAAAAAAAAATACACACTCACAGTAAAAAGACCAGTATTATTGCCTCTATCAGGGTGGTCCAACAACACCCTCCCCACACCTTCTTCTGCGGCCCTCTGTCTTGCCACTCCCTCCCCCAGCGCCGATCGCAGCAAAGGCACTCACAGCTGACAAGCGTGATCGTCAGCTGGCGCGCGGCGATCTCTCCCGAGGCTCCTGTAATCCCATCCCACCCACTCTCTTCCGGAAGAGCGCGGGTCCGGCGTGCGGCCTCGCGAGAGCTCGCCCCAGCATGCCCCGCGCTCCAGCGAGCCCTTGAATTTGCCCGCTCTCAGCACCAACTCTCCCCAGCATGCCCCGCGCGCCACTGACGGTCGGAAAAGGCGCTCCGGAACGGAGTCCCTTTGCGCTCATCTGCAAGGGCAGCCGGGGAACGCTGGGGAGAGGAGCTCGTCGTCGTCGTCGCGAGTGCCGGCCCCGCCCGCGCTCCAGCTGACGAAAGGCGCTCAGGAGCCCACGTAGCTGTGATTCTTTGTTCATTCACGAGGGGGTGACAAGGATTCCTACCAGTCCGGGGAGCTGACAGTCAACAGCGGGAAGGAATCGCTGAGCTCTCGGAACGACCCGCTTCGTGTTCTTAGGAAAGGGAACCTTCCACTGCCACCACGGCCGTCTGTAGGGCCTTGAGCGTCCGTGGAGCGCGGGGCATGCTGGGGAGAGTTGGTGCTGAGAGCGGGCAAATTCAAGGAAGGAGCGGCGGCGGGAGGGAATGGGAGGGTTTCTGGGTGGGAGAAATGGGGGGGGGGAAGGGATGGGTCACCCCAGACTAGGAGCTACATTTGTACTTGGAAGGAGGAGAAGCTGTTTGTGATCTCTGCAGATATCACAGGCCTACAATGCGTTCTTTTTTATCCTCAGTTAGTACTCGGTCATCTTTTAAAAATATATCAGCGTGGGTGGACCTTTCAGCTCTGTTTCTGCAGTGGTCATTCCGTTATTTTTGTTTAACAGTTTTTGTCTGCTTCAGCCTCTTACTTCACCTAAGTGAAAGTGAAAATAACTAAAAGACACCATGGCAATCCTGGTGAAAAGCCTGCACTGGAGGAAGCAATATATGAACTTGTTTCACAAACATGGGCATGGGGGAGCATTCTTATCCAACTTTTTTTCTGAGTTACAGGAATATTATATACTCAAATACTCACTTGGAACACAACCACGAAGGGAGCCTCCCTTGTTAACGGTGAAAAAAGTAGAACCTTAGACAGAACCCTCTGTAGGAATCCTGCTTTTACCATTTTACTAGCTACACAGCCCCCGTTTCCTGGCTGACAATGCCCAAATCCATCTGTTTAGGATGGCACTGTGCCTACTTGCAAGGTGGCCAAAGTATTACTAGGGCACTGGTGCCAAGCAATGCATTTGTATGGGCAGCAGGCATATCCCTCCGTGTTCATTCATTTCCAGTCAACCTGCTCTGTGGAAATACTAAAACCTTCCACAGTTCTACTTAGCATCACACCTAAACTCAAATGATAAATAAATAAATGTGCTGCAACCTGCCCCACGCCTTTGGGAAAAGTAAATACAGTACGTCGTTTATGGCATAGCAGCACTAAGGCCATACTGCAAGATATGCAAACAGTAATCTCCATATTTCCATTTAGGGTTCCTAAGGAAAAGTCAGATCAGACATCCATGTTAGAAAGACATGAACTTTGCTGTGGATTCTAACAATACATGGATGAGTTGAGCATGGATAATTTCAAAGACAGCACTCAGAACAAATAGGAGACTTCCTCAACACACATACTCTATCATACATGCTAGCATTAAAAAAAACCAAAACACCTTTTTCCAATAGCTTAGAAACTGGCATTTCTAAACACATGCCATGATTCAAATGGCTAATCATCAAACTTGGTAGGGCTTTGCATCTGGCTACCTAAACTTGGAGGGTGCTGGAATCCTCTTTCAGATAATATATGAATTCAGGAGGGCAAAGAGACGAGATTGTACATGCCCCATATCAACACATTCATCAGATCTGAAAGGAATCTCTACAATTGCAGCTATATGTGCGTATGGTTCTCTCCATGTGACCAGGACCTCTACGTTTTCAGGGGTTCCAATCATGTACAGAGAGCTGTGTACACTGGGATTGTTTTCAGACCTTATTGTGATTACATGAAGGTCAGGCACATGCAATCTCATTCCTCCTCACTGCACAAGTTCATACAGTGTTGGAAAGGGGCAGGAGAGGGAAATGTTTAGCTCCAGAAATAATGCTTCCAGAGTTAAATGTCACATCTTTACCCATCCCCTGCTACTGCCATGGCACAAAACTCTTAAATTGCAACCAACACAAAAGGCACAACCTCAAGACCAAAAACACAACCTTCCAGGAAGCAGTACCTTGCCTTTACACTTCTCAGAAAATCAATGCTTAAATAGACTGCAAACTATTTCCTTCCCAGAATTATGGAAGATGAAGTCTTTTACCAATACTCTTTGTGAATGCAAATAGATTAACAGTGCAACCCTAGGCATGGCTACACAGAAGTAAGCCCCACTGAGTACAATGGGACTCAGGAATTACCGGGTAATTATGTATACAACCCCAGGAACATGCCAAAACTGTATCTTAAGGATACACGAAACATTTGTACAGTATTTAACTTAAATATATATGCCTGTTGTTGTTCAGTCGTTAAGTTGTGTCTGACCCTTCGTGATCCCATGAACCATATCCCGCCAGGCCTTCCTGTCCTCCACTATCTTCCTGAGTTCGCTCATTTTCATGTTCGTTGCATCGGTGATGCTGTCTAACCATCTCATCCTTTGCCTTCCCCTTCTCCTTTTGCCTTCAATTTTTCCCAGCATCAGAGTCTTCTCCAGAGAGTCCTCTCTTCGCATTAGGTGGCCAAAATATTTGAGCTTCAGCCTCAATACCTGTCCTTCCAGGGAACAGTCAGGCTTGATTTCATTTAGGATTGACTGATTTGATCTCCTAGCAGTCCAAGGGACTCTCAGGAGTCTTCTCCAGCACCACAGTTCAAAAGCATCTATTCTTCGGCGCTCAGCCTTCCTTATGGTCCAACTCTCGCAACCATACATTGCTACTGGGAACACCATCGCCCTGACTATGCGAACTTTTGTTGGCATGGTGATATCTCTGCTTTTTATTATGCTGTCTAAGTTTGCCATAGCTTTCCTTCCAAGGAGTAAGCGTCTTTTAATTTCCTGGCTGCTGTCTCCGTCTGCAGTGATCTTGGAGCCCAGAAAAGTAAAATCTGTTACTGCTTCCATTTCTGCCCCTTCTATTTGCCAGGAATTGATGGGCCCAGATGCCATGATCTTAGTTTTATTAATGTTGAGTTTCAAGCCAACTTTTGCACTCTCCTCTTTCACTCTCATCAAGAGGCTCTTTAGTTCTTCTTCACTTTCTGCCATTAGGGTGGTATCGTCTGCATATCTAAGGTTGTTGATATTTCTCCCGGCAATCTTGATTCCGGCTTGCGATTCATTCAGCCCTGCATTTCTCATAATGTACTCTGCATATAAGTTAAATCGGCAGGGTGACAATATACAGCCTTGCCGTACTCCCTTCCCAATTTTGAACCAGTTGGTTGTTCCATGGCCGGTTCGAACTGTTGCTTCTTGACCCGCATACAGGTTTCTCAGGAGACAGGTAAGGTGGTCTGGTACCCCCATCTCTTTAAGAATTTGCCACAGTTTGTTGTGATCCACACAATCAAAGGCTTTTGCGTAGTCAATGAAGCAGAAGTAGGTGGTTTTTTTTGAACTCTCGGGCTTTCTCCATGATCCAGCGCATGTTGGCAATTTGATCTCTAGTTCCTCTGCCTCTTCGAAACCCAGCTTGTACGTCCGGTAGTTCTCGGTCCACGTACTGCTGAAGCCTAGCTTGTCGGATTTTGAGCATAACCTTGCTAGCATGTGAAATGAGTGCAATTGTGCGATAGTTTGAGCACTCTTTGGCACTGCCCTTCTTTGGAATTGGAACGTAAACTGACCTTTTCCAATCCTTTGGCCACTGCTGAGTTTTCCAAATTTGTTGGCATATTGAGTGCAGCACTTTCACAGCATCATCATTTAGGATTTTAAGTAGCTCAGCTGGGATATTATCATCTCCACTAGCTTTGTTGTTAGTGATGCTACCTAAGGCCCACTTGACTTCACACTCTAGGATGTCCGGCTCTGGGTCAGTGACCACACCAGCGTGGTCATCAGGAACATTCAGATCTTTCTTGTATAGTTCTTATGTGTATTCTTGCCATCTCTTCTTAATCTCTTCTGCTTCTGTTAGGTCTCTGCCTTTTTTGTCCTTTATCATGCCCATCTTTGCACAAAACGTTCCCTTGATATCTCCAATTTTCTTGAAGAGATCTCTAGTCCTCCCCATTCTGTTGTTTTCCTCGATTTCCTTGCATTGTTCATTTTTTTAATTATTATTTATAGAATTTTTACCCCGCCTTTCTCCCACCAGGGCAACCAAGGCGGCTTACAACAAATTTAAGAAGGCCTTCTTATCTCTCCTTGCTATTCTCTGGAAATCTGCATTCAGTTGTTTATATCTTTCCCTTTCACCTTTGCTTTTCGCATTCCTTCTTTCCACAGCTATTTGTAAAGCCTCATCTGACAGCCACTTTGCTTTCTTGCATTTCTTTTTCTTTGGGATTGTTTTAGTTGCTGCTTCCTGTACAATGTTACGAACTTCCGTCCATAGTTCTTCAGGCACTCTGTCTACCAGGTCTAATGCCCTAAATCTATTCTTCACCTGCACTGTATACTCATAAGGGATATGCCTACATTTATTATAATTATGCTTAACAAGTCTTAATACAAAGCTTGCACAGATACTCATTTTTAGGATCGACAGCAATGGCTTCCCACATGGCACTATCACATCCCCAATCCTGCAGCAATAATGCAATAACAGTTCGAACATAAAAGAGGGAGTAAAAAAACCCGTTGCAAGGAAACATAACTTTGCTGTCAAAGAAAAGCCCCTGTTCCGACATAGCAGGTTACATCAGACATCAGGATAGATGAAGTCCCACATTATCACTGTGGCTTGTCTCTTGGAAAGCTTGGGACTCTGGCATAGGAAAGCATTAGCCATGACTTCCGTGATGTATCTTATTCCTCCTTTTATTCTTACCCAGGCACTTTCTACCATTCTGTGCTTAGATTCTTAGATTTCTGTGCAGGTGTATATATTCTTGACATATAGTGCAACTACCCCTCCCTTTCTGTTGGGTCTATTCTTTTTAAACCCTTCAAGTACTCTATTCAGGAGTCTCATTCCACCAAGTTTCTGTGATACATATCTGATCATATTTGCCTTCCCATATTAGGATTTCAAACTCATCCTGTTTGTTTCCCATACTTTGTGTATAAGTAGATAGATGTTCGGGACATTGGGTATCACCCCATCACCACTGGCTTCTTCCCTACTGCAGCTTCCTGCAAGTCTCCAATTCCCCACACCCCACAAGTCCGTTTTCCCCTTTGTCACTTGCTTAAAAAAATACTTTTAAGTTACATATTAAATACAGCCCCCCATAGGTTTCCAGAACCTGTCCTTATATTTAGTGTTAGGTTTTTGTCTCCCTCCCCATTTGTATTTAGTTTAAATACCTCCTAAAGAATGTTAGTCTGGTCTTGAAAAGACCCTAGATGTGTCACAGCGCAATCCGACTTAACTTTTGTGCTGGTTTAACCAGTGGCGCAGCAAGAACGGGAGGCCCCAGAACGGAAAAGGGATTCAAATCCCCTTTGAATTCCTCTTTTGGAGGGGATTTTAATCCCTTTTCCGTTCTGGGGCCTCCCGTTCTTGCTGCGCCACTGGTTAAACCGGCACAAAAGTTAAGTCGGATTATGCTGTTAATTCCTTAAAAGTGAATTAGTTTCTTGAGCTGAATTGCTTAGCCAGGCTGGATAGTTTAGAGGGGCTTTTTTCCAGCTAAGAAAGCTGAAGTTTGCACAAGTGAGACTGCCTGAGTGATTAACACAGAAAATGGTTTCTTCTTGAACAATAGGACCATTAAGAAAGTGGCCTTCTGATATCATAAGACTAGGCAGTGATGACAACAATGATCTAGCTTTGCAGATTAGGCATTTGGAGAAAACTGGACATAGTTGATACTTTTAAAATGATACTGAAAACAAAGGAGATTTCATTAAAGGCAAACTGTGTCCAAAATGGACCATGTGTTGTAATTGGTCAGCTCAGGCACATTATATAGAATATATACTCGCATATAAAATGGAATGGGGTGTGAAGCTTTTGTGAAGAAAAAGGGTATAAGAATGGTTTTCTTTTAACTTAGTGGGGATGGCTGATCGACAGTGCAATCCTACTGCTCCGCCAGCCTAGGGTGTTACAAACATGCCATAAAGCACGTTTTCGGCACCCGGAGAGTAAGCGGCACCAGAGCAGAGGCTGGCGTTGCTCACTCCCCCAGCGGACCGGACCTGTGCCGGATGACCCAGGTAAGACCTAGGCTGCTCGGTGCAGGGGCGAAACGGGCAGGGGGGCTATTGGCTGGCCCGGGCTGGGAGGGGGCGGGGATATCGATGGCGTGCTCTGCCGATATCCTGAGCCCTTTCCCAGCCTGCACCGGCCTAACACCCCCATCCCAGATGCATGCCAGCTTCAGAGCTGACGTACATGCGAGGAGGCCCATTGCGGCCCACACGGCTTACACTGGGGGAAGGGGATGAATGAGTACAGGCTGTGGCCAGCCCACCTAAACCCCTCCTAAGGGTCAGGCTGCATTTGCAATGGGCTAAGATACACCAGCTAGCCATTTAGGCTGGCTGTGTATAGTTAGGCAGGATTGGGCTGCCCATTAAATGAGGGAACTACTAACACAGTCCTGTATAGAATTGCTCAGGGCAGAATCTCATTGTATGCCGTGGGGTTTGTTTTCTGGAGGTAGCTTTTGGGATTGCAGTCTGAAACTAATCTAGCAGGCTTTTGGTTAAGGCATAAGAGGGCAGGAGGGGGTTAGGTGGGCTGGCCACCTAATGCGAAGAGAGGACTCTCTAGAGAAGACTCTGATGCTGGGAAAGATTGAAGGCAAAAGGGAAAGGGAAAGGCAAAGGATGAGATGGTTAGACAGCATCACCGATACAACGAACATGAAAATGAGCGAACTCAGGAAGATAGTGGAGGACAGGAAGGACTGGCGGGATGTGGTTCATGGGATCATGAAGGGTCATACACAACTTAACGACTGAACAACAACAATTAAAGCAAGTCCCCAACTTACGTCCTAGTTCTGTTCTGGAGGTCTGTCTGGAAGTCAGAACCAATGTCAGTCGGAGCAGCGCTATCACGCCTGTGCGAAAGCACAAAGCCGGACGGACTGTGCCTGCATGAAAGAGCTGATGTGGCCATCCAGAGTCTCTTGCCAGCTCAGTGCGATCGCGCCTGTGCGAAAGCACAAGGCTGAATGGACTGTACTGTGCAAAAGCATGTCAACACAGCTTTCCGTAAGTTGAACATCCATAAGTCAGAGACTACCTGTATTTGGGTCAGCTGTATTGTGCAGCTTGATTTAATTTTGTGTTGGTTGCTTTGCCTATTTAACTTTTATTTGGTGTCTTTATATGCACCATAATCACATGCACCTTGCTATCTCTTCCATAAATCAATAAACCATTTGATATGTTTTAGGTACAAATTGAAGTCTCTGCTCTTTTCTTGTGGTTTGGCTTACTCACTGAGGTGTGTTTCTCCCATCTCCCACTAGGAGTCTTTCATGACGACAGCCTAGGCCATGGCCCAAGAATCCAAACCCTTACCAACGACGTAGTCTTCATAGTAAAGGCTGTTTATTTCCAG
This sequence comes from Plestiodon gilberti rubricaudatus, assembly GCA_026170595.1. Classification (NCBI taxonomy): domain Eukaryota; kingdom Metazoa; phylum Chordata; class Lepidosauria; order Squamata; family Scincidae; genus Plestiodon; species Plestiodon gilberti. The sequence continues at coordinate 291,387,352 of JANXHW010000001.1, read as the reverse complement.
GATCCTGCTTTCTCTAGCTGACTTTCCAAAGAAAGGATAAAACACTCCACATGCCCCCAACTCCTTCACTCCTTACCAAAGCTTCATCGTCTCTTGAGAGCCATCCAAAGTTACTTCTCACAGAATCCTTTGTTTGTTCATGGAACAGCAGGAGGGAATAAGAGTCACTGAATTTGATGAGTCTTGTCAACCCTTGTCACATCCTGGATACATGTACCAGAAGGCTGTGGATCCTTACGCAGGATCGGGCTGCCCGTCCTTTGAACAAGTTCCTTAATAGTACCTGTCTGTGCGTTTTATTATCCCTATTATAGTCTGTATTATCTATTCTTGTTTAATGCCTCAAGTAAATGTAGATGCTTGGAAATACAGGGGGGCCGCCGTATCCGCGGGAGATACATTCCAGCCCCTACCATGGATACTTGAAACTGCGGAAAGGGGCGAACACCCCCCTCCGCAGTTTTCAGAGCCCCCCCCCGGCAGGCCGGCGTGATCCCCCAGGTACTTACTTTTACAGAAGAAACAGCCTCCTTGCAAGCCTCACCAACAAGACTTAGGTGCTAGAGAGTCTGCAACCTCTCAGCAAGGTTACAGAGACTCTCTAGCAACCAAGTCTTGTTGGCGAGGCCTGCAAGGAGGCTGCTCACCCCAGTCCTTGTGAAGAAAAAACGGAGGTTTCTTCTGTAAAAGTAAGTGCCTAGGAGGTCGTGCGGGCGGAGGGGACCCGCTATCTATGGAGAACTGAATCCGTGGGGATCTGCTATCCGTGGATAACGGAATCCGTGGATAGTGGATCTGCGAATATGGGGGGGGGCTGTATTTTACCTCTTGGGCAGGCAGTATAATTGTCACAATACAGGTCCAGACTCATAGTAATTAGGAGTTTACTCCTTGATTTGGCCTTCACACTTTTGGTTTCCTGTATACAGTAGTTTATAGCTAATCTAAATCCCACAAGCATGAATGCCTTATACAGTATTTAGGAGACAAACTAGAGGCCGATTTTAGGGACAAGTTACATATTTGTTAGAAAATCAGCAATTTCACATTTGAGTTGTTCAAGAACTCTCAGATGAATGTTGTGTAGATCCAGTAATTTGTTAAATTTAAAATTTCCAATATGCCCTAGAACTTCATCTCTTGTCACCTGTATTTGACCCAGTACTTCAGACTCCCTTCCTGAAAATGTCAGTTCTTCAGGAATGAGTATCTGCCCTACATCCTATATAGGGAAGGTGGACAAAGAGCTCGTTCAGTTTGTCTGCAATCTCCAATTGACAATTATACCGCCTGCTCAAGAGGCAATATATTTCTAAGCATCTACTTTTACTTTTCTTACGGTATTAAGAATATCCTCAAGCATCCCCTTCACTCTCTTGTACCCAACCACCTCCCTAGCAGGTTTCCTGCTTCTGATGTATTTAAATAATTGTTCACCCTGATATTTATAGCCATATGCTCCTTGAATTCTTTTTCTGTGTCTCTTATTTTCAACGTACATATTTAGTAAGATACATGTGTTCCTTTTTGTTCGTCCCTAACAAAAAACAGTAAGTCAAAGGCTGCTTTCCTGTATAAACAAAGAACCATGAGAAAAATATATTTTTGGAGGTAAGACATTATAAATATGATACAATGAGAGAAATATTAAGTTGCGATTACAGGCTTCCTACTGGGGACCTAAGAGTGGCATGTCAGCAAAGGCAGTAAGGTAAAGGTAAAGGTGACCCCTGACAATTAAGTCCAGTCGTGTCCGACTCTAGGGTGTGGTGCTCATCCCCATTTCAAAGCCGAAGAGCCAGCGTTGTCCGAAGACGCCTCCGTGGTCATGTGGCCGGCATGACTCTCCTTGCCGCAGCGTGTAGCATGCGGCTGGAACACGGAGCGCTGTTTACCTTCCCGCAAGCGGTACCTATTTATCTACTCGCATTAACATGCGTTGGAACTGCTAGGTTGGCAGCAAAGCAGGCAGCAAAGGCAGTAGGATCCTATAAACCATTAGGAAGACTGCTTACTCTCCCCTCCTGGCTGATCTTGCACGTTCCTATTTTTATACTTTTTAAAACTACCTGAGCTCTGCAGTTTGCTCAGTTCTCAGATTATGAATATTTACTCCATAAACAAACAAGGGCATTTCCTTTTCATCTTATGAAAATAAACTGTTCTAGTTGTCTCTAAGCAGACACAAGAAACATGTACAAAGACACATGGGCTGTAAGGAGCAGAAATTTTGGACTTAGTACTTCTGAGTAAAATGCACCCTCAATTTAACGGGCCTCGAGTTAACAGACTTCAGAAAGCACAAACTTTTCTGCTCCATTAAGAGCATATGTTTTGCGCATGCGTGTCTCCATGGATTTCAGTGCATTCAAATTTAACGGACTTTTGAGATTAATGGACACCCCTTCCTCCCTAGTAGCCCGTGAAATCAAGGGTTCCCTGTAGGTGGGATTAGGAAAAGGATGGGGAGTCATGCAATACGGGGGGGGGGGAATCAGAAGTGAAACAACATAGCAATCCTGTAAAAAAACCTGCATCCTCTTAAATAACATAAATTAGTTGTTTAACACAGTTTTTTAGATGAACCACTTGTAATACTTTTTTTTGGGGGGGGGGGAGACATTGAGTAGTAAAGGAAAATTTACAGAGCAATTGTATGCACATTTAGCCCCACTGAACACAGCATGATTTACAGTACTTCTAAGTAAACCTGCATAGGGTTGCACTGGTTTATCAGTCAATCCAGCCTGTCCTAAAACCCTGTTAGCACCCCTGCTAACTGGGCAAGAGTCGCTTTTTCAATGGGTGCTCCTCTTTTATTTAGCAGGGGGAGAGTAACTTCCCCCCCTTTCACCCCAGCACAGTGTCTTTTCTGGTAGCTGTTCGCTGGTGTTCTTCTGCATCTTTTTTAGATTGTGAGCCCTTTTGGGACAGGGAGCCATTTAATCGTCATTTGATTTTGTCTGTAAACCACTTTTTGTTGAAAAGCAGTATATAAATACTGTTAATAACAACAACAACAACAACAACAACAAAACCAGTCTTTCAAACAAAGCCAGCTTTTCATATGCCCTCCACTTCCCCCCCCCTTTTAAAAGTCTACATGAGCCCTCATGAATAGAAACCAGAACTGCTCCTTCTAGAAAGAACTATCCCCGCTGCCAAAAGCCAGTAAATTAAACTTTTAGAAACACCAAATATTGGCATGGGAAGGAGTGTCTCGTCATCACTGATGTCACAGATACAACACAACAGGTGCCTTTAAGTTACAGAACCATCTCACACAGTAGAGCTCAACAGCCAGGGTGATAGAGGGGGGGATGTCATATTTCCAGCAACCTCTCTCCTGCAGTGAGAGGACTGGATTCTCAGCAAGTGGAATTGCAGTACTTCAGGACAACTGTATCTTCTACAACGAAAGTTACAACGATGTCTCATCTCTCAAAAATAAAGTGTTTGTACAAGCCCATGGAGGCTCAGTATAAAAGCCAGAACACCACAGTTTTACAATGTCGCTGCTTTTACCATTACCATTACCATTACCATTACCATCTCTCTCTCTCTCTCTCTCTCTCTCTCTCTCTCTCTCTCTCTCTCTCTCTCTCTCTCTCATCTATTTCCCAGTATATATTTTCTTTCACACTGTAAAGACTTAAAATGAACATGCATCGAATTTTATTTTGGACACCAAGTTTCTTCTGTGTGAACACAGAATGACTCAACAGCTGAAGTCCTTCCTCATTTGGTGGTGCTCTAATCCACCACAACTGTTGTTTATTTTAGCAAGGTTGCTCCCTTTTGGTGAATAGACAGTGCCATTAGGTTTAAATTAGATACTCTAAAAGCTTATCATACTTAACGTTTCCCAAAGCAACCCACAGAAAGGGAACTCACCGCTTTTCCCTTATTCAATTTTTTTTTTTTATTAAATGCTTAAGATTCTCCCCTTCACAGATAACCTTGGTTACTGAACAGGAGAAAACATAGAATAGGCTATGGACATTTCATTTATTTACAAAATCAAACCAAGTTTGTTTCCAGATCAATTAAAACTTTCTCACCTCTTTAGTACACTTTGACAATTCCCTGAAAAGTTAGTGACATATTTAGGACTATGCTCGTCACCATCTACAAACTATAGGATAACAAATTTTATCAGTTTGAGAGAAGAATCTGGAATGCTATTCTTTCAAAAGTTTGATTTTATTTGTTCCAGATTCCAAACAAGTGATCCTATGCCATATGTAGATTGTGAGTCTTTTGGGGACACAGAACCATTTATTTATTTATTTATTTAGCTATGGAAATCGCTTTGTCAACTAGTTTTTGTTGAAAAGCGGTATATAAATATTCTTATTCCTAATACGTTTCTAGTTTGTCAGAAATGCTCTCGTTTTCCAAGTTATACTTCAGAAGGCATCGTTTCTCTGTGTTTGAAACAGAGAGGATGAAGGTACAAGGTCAAGCACATCTACACAAGGATGAAATTGCTTTCAAACTTCTTATGCTTTTTATTTGGACATGTGATTGTTAATGCAGAACAGAAGGCACAAGATAGGCATATAGAAGGTGCCTGATTCAATCCCTGGCATTTCCAATTTAAAATAATGTCAGGTAACACAGGTGGGGAAGACCTTTGCTTGAGACCTTGAAGAGTCATGGCCAGTCAGAGGAGAAAGCTAGATGGGTTGACTCAATAAGGCAGCTTCATAGGAATGGGCATTTTGGCCAATGTTACTTTTACATTAGGGTTGAAAATTGATTCAAGCAAAAGATGCATCAAGCCTCACAGCTGACAATGCCCTGACAGTTTTCCTCTACTGCAGAGTCTTATAATACAGCCAAGCAAGCAAGCACACACACACTTCTCAGCCCGCAGTTTTAACAATTTGCGGGGAGGATCTGGAAAGCTACTCTGCAGGTTTGTTTGATTTTGTAATACAGCTACATTACTGCAATTTTAGCACCACAGCAGGCCTGTGAGGTACTGTAGGTGAGGCTAAAAGGCAGTGACTTGTTGCCCAAGGCCACTGAATACCCTTCATGGTTAGGAATGGGAGCCTCAATTTCCAAAGTCTAAGATCAACGCTGTAGCCATTATACTACATTAGTCCTTCGTAGGGCTCATTGCCACAAGATTAGGGCCACTAATACTGATTAATTTATAATTATAATTATAATACCAGCATTTATATACCACCTTTTCTTGGGTCATCAGGTTTCTCCTCTGACTTTATAAGAACATAAGAGGAGCCTTGCTGGATCAGGCCGAAGGCCCATCTAGTCCAGCTTCCTATACCACACAGTGGCCCCACCAGATGCCTCCAAGAGCACACAGCCAACAAGATAAATCCTGTTTCCTGCTGCCACTCCCCTGCACCTGGCACAGAGGAAACCTACTTCTAAAGCCAGGAGGTTGCTTATGTCTTGTAACCTGTGATGGTCTTTTCCTCCATAAATCTGTCCAAACCCCTTTTAAAAGCATCTAGGCCAGGTGCCATCACCACATCCTGTGGCCTCTGAAAAGGATTTGAAAGTTTTGAAATTGCCTCTGAAAAGGATTTGAAAGTTTTTAATGGCCCAGAAAACCATGACCAGATTACTAGCAGGGACAAGTAGATGGGAGGCTATAACACCCATTTTGCACCTTCTATGTCAGGTATCAATTTGCTTCTGGGTCCAATTCAAAGCGCTGGTGTTGACCTTTAAAGCATTTGACAATCTGGGACCAAGTAACCAGAACCGCATTCTCCCATATCAGCCTGCTCAGGCCCCGAGTTCTGCATTAAGAGTCCTGCTTCCTGATCTGCCATTGACAGAAATCCAGTTTGCGGATACAAGAGGTGACTTTTTCAGAGGTGGCTCCCTTCCCAGAGAGCCTCCTACAGCTCACACATTTGTGTTTTTTATGAAGAAGTTAAAAGTATTTTTACTTGGCAAGGCCTTCCCAACTCTGTAACCAGTGTTATTTTTTTTTAACTCACACTTATACTGATTTTAGTGCTGGTATTTTAACATTTATAGATATTGTTTCAATTTGTGATTATAACTCTCATTGTTGCCAATTTCTGCACACAGCTTGGATCTCTCAAAAAAGCAATACAAAAATTGAATTAGATTTGAGTAATTAAATAAAAGTAGTGTACCTGTGCTAATGAGATGCAACAGAGAAGGGCTGCTGCCTCTGTGAATCTGTCAGCTTCAAGACAACATCTAACTGTCATTTGTTAGAAACAGAATACAGGTGGGCCCCCATATCCGCTGGGGATATGTTCCAGGCCCCTCCGTGGATACTTGAAACCGTGGATAAGAGCGAACACCCCCCCTCCATGGTTTCCTGAGGGCCCCCCCCACCCTGCCTCCCCTGCAGGCAGGCATGCTTGCCCCCTGCCCAGCTCTTATTTTTCTTTCAGCAAGCTTTGTTTCTTCCTTAAAACAAACAGAGAAGCAGCCTCCACTGCAGGCAAGTAGAACGAGACTAAGTGCTAGAGAGGCTCTGCAAGGTTTCTGTTAACCTTGCAGAGCCTCTCTAGTACTTAGTCTCGTTCTACTTGCCTGTAAGGCTGCTTCTCCTGTTTCTTTAAGGAAGAAACGAAGCTTACTGGGAAAAAACTAAAAGCCTGGGTGGCCCCCACGATCCGTGGATAACTGAAACCGTGGATAGCGAATCAGTGGATATGGGGGCCCACCTGTACTGTACAGTGTACTGGATGACATTGGATTTTTGACTCAATACAGCAGGGCTCTTCTTATGGACTCATCCTGGTTTACAGCATGACAGCCTCTACAAGTCTGACACTGAAATGCTCTGTTGGCATTTCTTGTCAAGTGGTATTCTTATATTTTGCGCATCTTTGCCAATGGCTGTTTGCTGGCATTCCTTCTACATCTTTTTATCCTGCGAGCCCTTTCAAGACTAAAAACCATTTATTTATTTAGCTATGTAGGCAGTTTTGCAAACTTTTGTTGCCATCGTCAAGAAACAGTATATAAGTGCCTTAATAATAATAATTGTAACTTAGAGCTTGGAATTCCTCATGAAATAGCCTCTAGTGCAGTGATGGCGAACTATTTGGGCTTGGTGTGTCAAAATTTTTGAAAATAACTAATTGACTCTGCTGGTGTGTCACGCCCCCCCCCAACCCTTTTATAGTAATTTTGAATTGAACTGAACGGAAAACTATAAAACACATTGCATTTTATTTAACATCAATTAGTGACTTTTTTGTTGCCAAGTTTTACTAGGTAATAATTTGAAAGAGGTCTGCCAAAATCCCTGCCCTAAATGTTCAAGACAAGCCTGTAAAACGTTTGCGAAAATGTAAGGTGTGTCGGGGCCCTGGGGAAAACTCTGGCGTGTCACCCAAAACGACCAGTGACACACGTGTTGTCATAGGTTCACCATCGCTCTACCGTGTTGGTGATATGTGGGAATTCTCACCCCAACGACCCACCTATGCCCCTTCCCCCATAGACTCAGGAATAAAAGGAATGGACCTCAAACAAGGGAATGAGGCTGCAGTCCTACGGACACTTACATGAGAGTAAGTCCCACTGAACTCAGTGGGGCTTACTTCCGAGTAGGCATACATCGGATTGCACCGTGAGGCCCAGAAGCACTCCTCTCCTCCCCTTATGATTTCAGAGAGGACGAGAGAGAGGAAGCTGCAGTGCCCCCCACGAGCCAGGGCATTGGCCCATCTACAGCGAGGCCCCTCACCGCCTTCCCAGCCCAGCCCTGCTGTCACCTGCCAGCCTTTTTCATGGCAAGAAGGGAGGCGAAGGGGACGCCTGGCCTTGGGAGGCTGAGATCCCCTAACCCCCGGGCTGAGCCGCAGCAGCTCCTTTCCTTTTTGTATACCTCTGGCAGGTTCAGGGCTGCTCCCTTCCGTCCGGTCTGAAATTCCCGCTGAGCTGCACGCGGGACAAGTCACCAGCCACTTCCCATCATCCAGTCCGTCTCTCCCCACTGTGCGCGCGCTAAGCCAACAGGGCCCGCCTCGCCTTCCAACGACGCAGCTCATTGGCTAACGAGTCCGAAGCGTCTCTCCTTGGAAAGCGAAAGCTCAGGGAACCGAGCACCTGGACACTTTTTGTTCCTTCTCAGCTACCGTCGCATTCATTAATCTCCCCTTCAGTGTGTTCGGGGAATTGTAGTGTTTTTGCCTTGTCCTGCCCGCGGTTTTTTTTTTTCCTTGAGCGGAGGGTCACGGTGCGGAGCGATGAAATGCATGGTAACAATAACATGAAATAATCTTACTAGTTACCACCAGTGAGGATACTTGGTCATAATAAGTGCCTTGACGTCATACTTATTTTTGTCAAAGCAAAGGGTCACTGAGCTGTAATTGTCCCGTCCGTAATTGTCGCCCTAAAAAAATCCAAGTTAGCTCGCTGATCATTTCGGACTTGTGCGCATTTCTGCTGTAGCATTTCAGCTGCGTTATTGATGAATTCCCCATCTCATGACAGTGAAAGCAGCTGTCGCTAGGACTTTAGTAAAGCGGCTCCATGAGAGTCACGGATTTGATAGAGGCAGAAGAACCTTAATGTTGTTTAAATTAAAAAATCCAGCCCACCGTGTCAGCTATCGAACGTCAACCTAAATAAAAAAAATGTCTTGAGGCCACTGAAAGGTCTCCAAAGAGGGAGCCTTTCTTAATTCCAGGGGGAGGGAATTCCATTATTGGGGTGCCACCACCGAGAAGGTGCTTTCTCTTGCCGCCATCCTCCTCACCTCCATCAATGGTGGCACAGTTAACGGGGGGGGGGGAGCTGATGACCTCAGAGGACAAATCAGATTATAAGGAAGGAGGCGGTTCCTCCAAAACCCTGGTCCCGAGCCGTAAAGCGCTTTAAAAGTCAAAACTAGCACTTTGAATTGTGCCCGGAAACAAACCTGCAGCCAGCCAGTATAGCTGTGTAATCGGCAGCCAATGCAGCAATGGCCCAACTGAGTCAAACCAACGACCACACAGGCAGCCGTGTTTATTTTATTTTTTATTTTTCACATTTTTATACCACCCTTCCTCCAAGGAGCTCAGAGTGGTGTACATATTTCCTCCCCTCCTTTTTGTCTTCACAACAACCCTGTGAGGTAGGTGGGGCTGAGAGATAGTGACTGGCCCAAGGTCACCCAGGAAGCTTCATGGCTGAACGGGGATTTGAACCTGGATCTTCCAGGTCTAAGTCCGACTCCCAAACCACTACACCATCCTGGCTCTCTGCACTAGTTGCAGTTTCCGGACAGTCTTCAAAGGCAGCCTCCCACAAAACACATTGCAGTTATCTAATCTAGATGTCATAAGAACATAAGAGCCCTGCTGAATCAGGCCAAAGGCCCATCTAGTCCAGCTTCCTGAATCTCACAGTGGCCCCACCAGATGCCTCTGAGAGCACACAGACAACAAGACAACCTGTTTCCTGTTGTCACTCCCTTGCACCTGGCACAGAGAAAACCTACTCCTACAACCAGGAGGCTGCTTATCCCCATCATGGCTTGTAAGCTGTGATGGACCTTTCCTCCATAAATCTGTCCAATTCCCTTTTAAAGGCATCCAGGCCAGGTGCCATCACCACATCCTGTGGCAAGGAGTTCCACAAACCAATTACACGCTGGGTAAAGAAATATTTTCTTTTGTCTGTTTTAATCCTCCACTCAATTTTAGTGGATGTCCCCTAGTTCTAGTGTTGTGTGAGAGGGAAAAGAACTTATCTCTATCCACTCTCTCCATCCCGTGCATAATTTTATACGTCTCATGTCATTAGGGCATGAGTCACTGTGGCCAGGTCTGCACGATCCAAGTACAGTCGCAGCTGGCTCACCAGCCGAAGCTGGGCAAAAGCCCCCCTGGCCACAGCCGCCACCTGGGAATCCAGGAGCACCTGTGCATCCAGGAGAACCCCCCAAGCTGCGGACCTGCTCCTTCTACAACCCCATTCAGAGCAGGGCAATAGTCCAATACCTGAATCATAGACTTCCGGACCAGAAGAACCTTTGTCTTACCAGGATTTGATTTCAGCTTGTTCGCCCCCATCCAGCTCCCAGCTGCCTCCAGACAACAATTCAGGACATTGACCGCCCCTTTGGAATTAGGTGAAAGGAGAGAAAGAGCTGGGAGTCATCAGCATATTGATGGCTCCCTACCCCAAGTTTCCGAATGACCTCTCCCAGCGGCTTCATGTAGATATTAAACAGCACGCTTGCTTCTGCATAGCCTTTTAAAGCACCTTGTTCCTGTTCCAATATCATGGACCTCTCAAAGTTGTACTGTGCGAGGGGAGGAGTCAGGACTACACTGATTCAGGGAGAAGGTAGACACAAACGTGTATTATGTATACCCCACTCTGGAATATGAAAATTAGCCATTGAAGTCCATGAGACAATTTAGTCATGACTAACTTAAGTCATGCGGATCGCTTGAGCTCATCGGATCGATTGAGTGGATCGGGTGGCGCAGCGGGTTAAACCGCTGAACCATAAGCTGTCGATCGAAAGGTCGGCAGTTCGATTCCCGCAACGGGGTGAGCGCTCGTTGCTTGGCCAGCTCCTGCCAACCTAGCAGTTCCAAAGCATGTTAATGCGAGTAGATAAATAGGTACCGCTTGCGGGAAGGTAAACAGTGCTCCGTGTTCCAGCTGCATGCTACGCGCTGCGGCAAGGAGAGTCATGCCGGCCACATGAACACGGAGGCGTCTTCGGACAACGCTGGCTCTTCGGCTTCGAAATGGAGATGAGCACCACACCCTAGAGTCGGACATGACTGGACTTAATTGTCAGGGGATACCTTTACCTTTTTAACTTAAGTTAACTTACCGTATTTTTCGTTCCATAGGACGCATCGGACCATAGGACGCATGCATCCTATAGAGCAAAAAATAGGGAAAAATGTTTTTTTAATAATAATAATAATAATAATGTAAAGAAAAAAATACTTACCAGGGCTTCGGGGAGGCCTGCGTGAGCCTCTGCAGGCCTCCCCGATCTTCATTTCGGCAAAAAACGGCCATTTTTGGCCACTTCCGGTTTTCACGAAAACCAGAAATGGCCGAAAATGGCTGGTTTTTTGCCGAAATGAAGATCGGGGAGGCCTGCGCGAGCCTCTGCAGGCCTCCCCGAAGCCCCGGTAAGTATTTTTTCTTTACATTTTGTTTTATTCGCTCCATAAGACGCACACTATTTTCCCCCTATTTTGGGGGGGAGTGTGTCTTATGGAGCGAAAAATACGGTAAGTTCCAGGGACTCACAGCCTAGCCTTAACTAGGGCTATAGTGCCCTTTACAACAGCAGAACACAGTTAATGGCCATACCGTAAATATGTCGCAAACAGCAGTCCGCTGCTAGCCACCTCTGGCAGTGAAGATAAGACAGCAGAGGGGGCGGAGTGGGGAAGGAACTGGGAAGTTTCTGGAAGGGGAGCGGGTGGGAGGTGAAACGGGGTGGATCTCAATGGCACAGCAGTGCCCTGGTTCCTAACCTCATTTCCTCTTCCCTTCCCTCTCCTTCACTGTCCTTGGACATGTGCCAGCAAAGTAGCTGGCACAGATCTGAGAAGACTCATTGGGGCAGCAGAGGCTTGCCCCAGGGTAAAGGAATGAAAGTTTACCTCAAGGAGACCTCCGAACTACCCCTCCCCCGCAAGATACAGCACTCACTCTTTGGCACAGGTGCATCGGCAAGGGGTGATGGGCAGCCCGATCCTACATAAGGATCCACGGCCGTCCCATAGGGCCGGCCGCAGGATCCTGAACCCTTCCTGGTCTACTCCGACGCAGCCCGGGGACTCCTCGGGAGAACGAGATGTTCGTCCCCTTCCCCCAGTGAGGGGCTGCCTGGCCCCAATGGACCTCCTCGGATGTATGTCAGCCCTTGAGCTGACGTATATCCGGGGCAGCAGGGAAAGGACCGCCGAACCTGGGAACGGGAGCAGAATATCGGTGGCACGTTGCCACCGATATCCCCGGCCCTCCTGGGCTGGCTCACCCAACGGCCACCCTCCCTCGCCGCCCGGCCCAGCCTCCCCCCCACCCCTGCACCGACTGATGCAAATCTTACCTGCACCAGCAGCTGCAGGGTCATCCAGGAGGCGGAGTACGAGCTGCCGGCCTGTGCGCTGGCGGCCCTTACTCCACGGTTGCTAGAAATGTGCTTCACGGTGCATTTACGGCACCCTCCACCTGCGGAGCATGTGCTCTACAGGCGGATTTCTACGCAGGTTTGAGCTGTTAGTTAGGACTGGACTGTCATTCGTTACTGATTTTCTTTGGATACGTCAGTCTCACTTGTATGCTCCAGCACCAAATGAGAAAACAGGAAGTTATCTGTGTGCCTATTAACCAGGTGCCTGGATGCTTTTCCTTCCATAATTCTCCATGTTTGTAAGCTTGTCTATCTTTTCCTCCTGAACTGTATTGCAGGTGGGAACAGTACTGTCAGGCAGCCCAGAGGGAAGGATGGTTTGAACTATCTGTGACTTTCCACCTGTGAAAGCTATGACTGGCCTCTTTCCCAGAGAAACTACAATACAGAGGAAGAATCATATCTGCAGCTGTTACACCAATCCATTTTGAATTCTCAAACGTTTTTGCATGGTTACAACCCCCAAGAATAATGAGCAGCTTCTGCACACACTGTATGCTACATAATTCAAAAGTTTGTCTAGCAAACACATGGTTTCGCGTTAAATAAAGCTACTCATGCTATGGCTTTGGCCAGCAATGAAGCACTTGAAAAGCCATGTTCCTTTTGCACCGTAATCTTTCATAGCATCCAAAATAATGAACTGTAATAGAAATTATTGCTAATCAATAGTCTTAGAGGTACACATGAAACAAAGACATAAACATCCATGCTTGGAGTGGCAATCAATGCCATGTGTGGCAGGCATGGAAATGAATGATTAAAAATGGATGTGAATATACAGAGGCAAGCAACAATCAATATTGTCCAGATTCACGACTGAGCAATAGTATACGATTTGGGAAGCAGGGACAGATTTTCAGGCGTTTTGCCCAAACAAAAGGGAGGCCGCCCTGTTAATTTGGCACAAGCTTGTTCGCCCCTCAGCCACATCTCATACATATTTTCGCTTGTTAGTTATAGAAAATAACCTTACACATATGCATCCATGAAAAAAATAACTGCAAAAGCTATCGTGTGGTTGCAAAATGTTTCTCTGGAACTAGCCCAAAAATGTATTTTCTTGTGATATCAGCAGGCAGATAAATGATTGCCTTCAATAAGTTCAACCTTTAGTCCCTTTAAGGCTTAGAACATTTTTGAAGTTAGCGAAATCTAGCAAAATTAAAGAATTTTCTGCAACTTTTCAGGTTTATACTCACTTTAGTTACGGACTCAAATATGTGTGAATTGCAGTGCCTCCTACCCTCTTACCTGTCCCATATTTAAGGCCCTTTTTGATCGTGTTCCTTAAGAAAGTGCACACTCATGATCTAGCCATGTGTTCTATACAGGCCCACACAAACTGTACAGTTTTGCTATGGCGGTACAAATGACTTCTGTTTATCATCAAACATTTCATGAATCCCATTACGTGTGAAAGAATTATTATCTATCCCGCTGCAGCAAAAACACTTTTCCCTATAATGGAATTTTTACTCTGGAAATTTATTTTAGTATTAAAAGGTTCCACTTTATACTGTCTACAGTTCAATCAGTGATCTAAAAGGCACTTACATGCTTTGAACAAGATACATAAAAAGCTTTTATTGCAAAAGCTTTGCTGTATCTACCAATTTTGCCATTGATCTGTTTCCATGTAAGGCAGTCCTGGAAGCTGCCCATGCTGTATAAAATCACATGGTGGTTTTTGATCTCCAGCCGGTGATTAAAGCACATTATGGAGGTTTGAAATTTTCTTGTGGCCATTAGCATACCTCTAAACATCACTGTATTAAATGCTGGCGGTGTTCTTAATACATGCTATTTAAAAACAAAAACCCCAGAATCTATAAACTTATTATTTACTACTCTTTATAGCTGGGAGGACGTAAAGCTCTTGAATGAAGTGAGTTTGGCCTTTAGTGATAAAGCTTTACTGATCAAAGCGCGATTTCTGGAGGTAATTAGGCACAATGCAGCAAGGCGGAAGGTATTTATTTTATTTTTAATCCTCATTTGCTACTAATAGACACGGCCTCAGTCACTGGAAGGCTGACATGCAAACCGGGTTTCTACACTTTAGATCAGGCCTGCGCAACTTGTAGCACACCAAGCACAGCGCACCAGCCACACATGGTGGCTCAACAGGCCACCTGTATTTGCCACCAGCCTGGAACTGCACAAATGAACACAAGAAGAGCCCTGATCATGCCAAAGGCCCATCTAGTCCAGCTTCCTGTATCTTACAGTGGCCCCACCAGATGCCTCAAGGAGTACACAGCCAACAAGATAACCTGTTTCCTGTTGTCACTCCCTTGCACCTGGCACAGAGAAAACCTACTTCTAAAGCCAGGAGGTTGCTTATGGCTTGTAACCTGTGATGGTCTTTTCCTCCATAAATCTATCCAAACCCCTTTTAAAAGGCATCTAGGCCAGGCGCCATCACCACATCCTGTGGCAAGGAGTTCCACAGATGAATTACACGCTGGGGGAAGAAATATTTTCGTTCGTTCTAACTCTCCCTCCACTCAATTTTAGTGCATGTCCCCCTGGTTCTGGTGTTGTGCGAGAGAAGAATTCCCCTCTATTCACTCTCTCCATCCCATGCACAATTTTATACATCTCAATCATGTTCCACCCCTCATGTCCTATGAATCATGTCCTATGAAGGGATAGGACAGGGCCCTTGCCCCCATGCATGCTGCATCCTGAAACAGCTGTTAGCATGCAAGTGCTTCAACAGGGCCAGCCATGCAGCATCGGGTTAGGGACATTGCACTGTGGATTAAAGAAAGATAGCCACCATCAGCCTTCTTGAACCCAGAGCTGGCCCTTTGGAGAGTTGCTGTCAGATACAGTACAACATGGCTGGTAGGCTGACTTTGCCTTGGTTGTGCATGCAGGTCTGCCTTAGAACAAGCTGCCTAGGGAGAAGAAGTTCTTCAGGCAAGGAAGGCCAGACAGACAGCTAACTGTCAGGAATGGTTTACATACTGAGAGACCATGCGACTCATCGGATTCCTTCCAGCACTCACATCTCATTCCCAAAGGAATCAAGTTAAAAGTAAATTCCATTAATTTCAATGAAGCTCTGTAATAAGGGGGGGGGGACATTAAATCCAAACAGGAGCTCCAAATAGGAAATTCAGACATCTGAATAGGAGCTGTGTCCTGTGTGGCATCAGCTATCTGGGCTTGCAGTAAGTTTGGGGTTAGTGGGTGTGTTTAGTTGGAATATTCTTCACAATTGAATTTCAAAAGCAATACTGGGGAGAAAAACATTCAAAATTCTAAAACTTAGACCTAAATTCTGGATTTGTGCCCATTGGAATCTGTGCAACATTTCGTATCAGCTCCAGTGAGTTGCCTCTGTTGAAAAATTGTGACATCATAACAAGTGATTTTGTTGTATAAGAGTTTTTTCCTCACAAAATACCTACCTCCTAAAGGATACAGTAGCTAAAAGCAGCACCAGAGAAAAAGGTAGGGAAAGTCCAGGGGACCTGAGGGAAGACTGAAGCCTTGGGGGGGGGGGCGTGTGCAAAGAGTGGAGCCATGTGCAAAAGGAGCATGGGCCGTGTGCAAAGAGGCTCTATATAAGCAGCTCACTCCTTGCACTTGGGGTCCCTTCATCGTTGCCTTTGGTTCTCTGCTGCTTACTGGCTAACACCTTAGAAGAGGCAACCAGAAGGATTCCTAGACTGTAATTGTGCTGTTGCTGCTGCCGCGGCGGCAGCGGCTTAGGTAGTCTCAGTGGCGTCGCTCCGGTAGGGGCGGGGCCGTAAGTAGCGCTCCGTCCTAGACCCTTTACTGAGTGAGCAGGAGGCGGCCCCGCCCCCTCACTGTCAGAGCCTTTCCCCTGCGGAGAAAGCAGCAGGCAGGGTCTCTTGCCTGCTGCTTTCTCCGCACGGGAAAGGCTCCGACAGTGAGGGGGAGGGGCCGCCTCCTGCTCACTCAGTAAAGGGTCTAGGACGGAGCGCTACTTACGGCCCCGCCCCTACCGGAGCGACACCTCTGGGTAGTCTGAGAGGAATACAGGCACTATATGTAGGGTGCCCAGATTCAGTAAGGGACAGGGTGCCTATACCTTTAACCATTGAAATTTGGGTAGGTGCAGCTCATCATCATGGAAGGGTGCAACAAGCTTCTACACCTGCCCAAATTCCCTCTTCTTACAATGGTTAAAGGCATAGGCACCCTGTCCCCTGATTGAATCTGGGCACCCTAACTATACGGGAAGGGTGCCTTGGAGACCACAACAGGTGGTCTACAACAGATGAGGCAGGTGGTCCACAACAGGTGTGGTCCCCTTGCCAGACCACAACAGGTAAGGCAAGGGGAAAGGGGATGGCTATCCTAGTTCCAACACTGTGGAAGGTTGTTTTTGTATAATCCAGGAGAACGACTTGGCCTGGAACAGCTCAGACTGCAGTGCCTTCCTGTAGCCTGTGGGAGCATTTGCTGGTTCTAAAGAGGGGCTTTAGTGTGGAGTACTGTAGCCTCTCATTGCCTACCAGACTACCTTTTTTAAACTAAACCAGCCCTGGTGAAAGCCTTATCTCGGCTTCCTTGTCTGTACTGTACCAGAGGCTGCAAGGACGTGCCTACATAAGATAAGAACATCAGAAGAGCCCTGCTGGATCAGGCCAAGGGCCCATCTAGTCCAGCTTCCTGTATCCCACCAGATACTTCAGGGAGCACTAAAGACAACAAGATACCCATATCCTGTTGCCACTCCTTTGCATCTGGCATTCAGAGATAGGCTACCTCTAAAACCTAGAGTCATCATCATGAGTGACTTGTAACTTGCAATGGACTTTTCCTCCATAAATCTGTCCAATCTCCTTTTGTAGACATCTAGGCCAGGTGCCATCACCACATCTTGTGGCAAAGACTTCCACAGATGAATTACTCGCTGGGTGAAGAAATATTCTCTTTTCTCTGCTCTAACTCTCCCACCACTCAATTTTAGTGGATATCCCCTGGTTCTGGTGTTGTGTGAGAGGGAAATAACATAGCAGCCAGTGACTCTCATCTTCCTCTTTGTCTTGGGGAGGAACAGAGTACCCTGTTATTAAGTAGGAGGGGCCTCATTCTCCCCTGTTCCAGCCTCCACTAATCCCTTCAAGCATCTGTGGCTGCCTCCATCCTTATGTAATGCTACAATGCTGGGTGGAACCAGTTCGCTGCGGCCAGGTCATGCTGGTGATCCGACCACCCCACAGTCTCATCTACAGAGCAGTGGTGCCCCAGTTAATTAAACAGGGTACTAACAGCAGCTTGGGCTGCAAGGGGTGCAGCTTCTTCTGCTGTACCACAGATGCACATTGAACAGTCACGTTCAAAATGCAGTTGCATCCATCCTATTGCAATCATGGTTCATTGAACCATAAAAAGCATGCTGCTACTTTGAGGACAATACCAGAACTTCTCACAAGTATAGCATGCAGGTAACTTTGTGTTATTCTGTTTGCATCCATGCTCATTTACATAACATCTAAATCAAGTATTTAACTTAAATAATGCTCAATGCAATGATTTCCTGGTTACCAATTACACACTCCTTTCCTGGTTTAAAAAAAAATAAGATAAACAAAAGACATACAACCTCTGAATAACCCATCACCAGGTGTCCCGTTGGTTCTTGTGCAAAGGCAATGCAAACCCAAAAGTTAACGAGCTGAGAGTTAACAAAAACACTGTTAATAACCACTGATGTCTTCTCATTCGTTATACAAGCACACCAAGAGTTTAATCACATGCATTATTGTAATCAACCTGCCAATCACATTTTGAAGTGTTTCATTTTTTTTGACATAATTACAATACAATCCCCCCAGCCCCCCCCCCCCACGACCATCGAAAGCATAGAGACGGCAAAATTGATATTGTGTCTCAAAAATGAGAACTGACAAAAAAAACTGATGCTTCTCCATACAAATTAAAGAGAGACTGGAAACTGCTAACACTTTTGCCCTACAAATAGGTTGCACTGCAGAGACTTGTCAAGAACTTTGTTTTCACTTATATATCCAACTCTTCCGTTGGAGGGCCCAAAGGATCTTTGGGTTTTGGTTCAGAATCCCACCTAGACTCTGGCCGGGGTGAGGCCTACTTGACTTCAGCAATACAACCGCATCATCATGTGACCTACCTAACGATGCTGCTGTCAGTCAGCTCTTTGACGAGAGAAGCAAAACGGCTCATAAGCATGCTGAAGAGAGCGTGCTTACTCCTGCCGTTCATTGAATACTTGAGGATTAGGTATGTCAACACCTCCACGGCTTGACTTGATTATGTATATTGTTACAAGATTAGGAAATGAGGTTGGGGAGTTAGAATTTCAGTATTTAGACAAACTGCTCTTACCTGATGGAATTCTAACTAGTGGGTTAAACCGCTGAACCATAAGCTGTCGATCGAAAGGTCGGCAGTTCGATCCCCGCAACGGGGTGAGCGCTCGTTGCTTGGCCAGCTCCTGCCAACCTAGCAGTTCCAAAGCATGTCAATGTGAGTAGATAAATAGGTACCGCTTGCGGGAAGGTAAACAGCGCTCCGCAGAGTCATGCCGGCCACATGACCATGGAGGCGTCTTCGGACAATGCTGGCTCTTCGGCTTTGAAATGGAGATGAGCACCACACCCTAGAGTCGGACACGACTGGACTTAATTGTCAGGGGATACCTTTACCTTTAAGAACCCAGTAGGCTGGAATTCAGGCAGAAGATGGGGCCCAGCCTTTAGTTGCCCTAATAAGCCAGAGGGCTAGTTAATGCTTCTTCACAAAGCCCCCCTGGTTCTGTATAGGAACGTCCATGCTCATCTAGTCTGGTGTTGGCCGTATCCATTGTCTGAAGGGGGACACAAGGCATCCATGAGTAAGTGATGATTGATTCAGGGTAACAGAAAACAGTATCGGAAAGAACTTCTGGTACTTCTGATCATGTGAAACAAACCATAGTCAGGTTCAACATCGGGGAGTTAGCATCACTGGGCAGAGCCGAGGTTCCAGGGCCCTCGGGGTCAATATCACCTTAGCCCATAGTCTTTCTGTGATGGTGGTGGTGAAGTGACGTCCTCTGCCCTGGGAGACACTTCGTTGCCACTTTGCCTCTCTCCCATCTCATTGTCTAGGTAAGCCTCACTTCGAACCTTAGGGGGAGCCCAAGTAGGAAAGGGCCTATGGAGGGCAGTTTGTCCTGGACCCTGAAACCTGGAGTCAGCCCTGAGCATACTTCACACACAGCGCAATCCACCGTAAGTCTCGAACAGCGGAGCATGCGCTCCATCATTTGAAAGTGTCGCAAACTTGCCTTAAAGCATGTGTGCGGCTACTTTAGAATAAGTAGGCTTGCCATCCGTCCTGGAATTTCTGGGATCGTCCCAGAACCCAGGCTTGTCCACTACCTCCGAAACAAGCCTCCAAGCCCCCGCAGCCGCCGCCGATTTTAAAGTGAATAAACTTACCTTTTTTCCGGGTGCCGTCATCTTGGAACTCGTGAGATCTTGCAAGATCCAAGATTTCAACTCCAGAAAAAAGAAGTTTATTCACTTTAAATTTGGCGGTGGAGGCTCGGAGGCAACAGGCACCATTGCAGCACGGTGGCAACGGTCACCATTGTGGCACGGCAGTGATGGGCACCCTTGCGGCACAGCAGCACTGACGAAAGCCTGGGCAATGTTGGCGGCATGACGGGCAATGGCGGGCAAAGAGCCACAACAGGCAAAGCGGCCCGGGCAAAACGGCGGACAATGGCAGCATGGCAGCGACAACGGCCAAAGCGGCACAATGAGCAATGGTGGCACGGACAGGCAAGTCCATTTAATTAATTATTTTAGTCTAAAATAAATAAATAAATAAAATCCAGGGCCCCCCCAAAAAAATTATATTTTAAAATTTGTTTTATTTTTTTTCTGTCTGTCTTTAATTATGTATTTAATTCTCGGCTATAAATAAATAAACAAATAAATGGGAGCCCTTTGGGTGGCAAAATGACGCTTCATGCCCAAAAACCAAAAAAAAAGAAGAAAGAATGTTAAAATTTAATTAATTAATTAATTAATTAATCAATAATTAATTGTTAGGGGTGTCCCAGTTTACAACCAGGAAAATCTGGCAAGCCTACGAATAAGGACCGCCTGCGTGGCGGCCAGCAGCCCTTACTCCGCTGCCAGATCGACCCAGCCATCACCGGAGGAAAGTAAGATTCCCGCTGGTGTGAGCAGGGGAGGAGTGGGGGCGAGGGAGGGTGGCGGTTGGCCGAGCTGGCCTGAAAAGGGACAGGGATGGCGGTCACCGCATCCCCGTCCCATTTCCGGGCCGGCGTGGCCATTACACGGTCTCCTCGGACTTACGCCAACTCGAGAGCTGGCGGAAATCCAAGGAGACCCATTGGGGCCTCCCTGCGCTACACCTAAGGCCGCCAACGGATCTTTACGGTGGATTGCACTGACAACATATTTTGCAACCGGAACAGATTTTTAATTTTTTTTTCTTATGGTTTATGGTACAGCACGTTTGTAGATTTTCACTTATGCCTGTGCTTCCTAAGAACATATAGACGCAAGATACTGTTGACAGCCATCCATCTGTCAATGGAGAGAAAGCTTTCTCTCTTGGGGAAGAATCTTTGCTATGATGATGACTTACACGGATATAACTTTTTTTTTTCTCCAGCAGGGCAATGGGTTACCTCAGAACCAAGCCAATAATGGGCAGAAGTTATTACTATCTGATGACCATTTTGGTGGCCTCCAGGAAATAATTTTGTGGTCCTGCTCCAGATTTCCCTGTAGACAGATGTCCTCTCTCACATAAACAACTGTCACAATTGGCACCAGAGTATTTGTTGGCAGCCCCAGCACCTCTCCCCGCAAAACAGGCTGAGAACTGAACGGACCGGAGACTGAATTTACATCCCATGTCTCTTTTGTGAGGGCAGCTCTGTGTGGATGTTTTGCCCTGCCAAGAACCAGGGCAGTAGCTACAGGGAGTCTAAAGGGCCCTGCCCTCTTCAGAAATATTCCAGGCCTCTTTCCAAATTTTTCAGTTAAAAAAACAACAACAAAAACCAGTAAGTCTATAGCCTTCTTACTTACAGAGATATAAGGGGAAGGAACATGCAAAACAAAAGCATTCCATTCAGTTCTACTGCTCCTAACAAGATAAAACTGTTCCCAGTTTAAAGTGTTCTGACTGAGTAATGAGTTGAAAAGTACCTGGAATGACTGATAACCACTAGATACTTGGTACTTCATTTTTTTCCCTCCTCTCATTTTTTATTGAAGATTTTTCAAGTTTACAAAATAAGCCATACATCAAAACATTACAGATTATAGACAGTACCAGGAATTCCAAGATTAGTCAAAAATGACAATCCCGGGGCAACTAAATAATTTCCCTCTTTCATATTACAAAAATACAAATGCAACTTGGGAGTATTGCATTGTCTTTGCTGGGTCCATGTACTTAATAAATAGGAACCATTCCTCTAAGGCAGGGGTGTCAAACAAAACATCTTTATCCAGCCCACGTGATAACTGGGTTCTCCCAGCACCACCATCAGCTGCTGAGCTGCAAAGTGACGCATTGGCAGAAGTAGTGCTAGGATAGCCCAATTATAATGCAGGCCACCCTTTCAGCAATGCCGCTTCCTGATGAACCAAGGCCACAGGCAAGAAGCAAAACCACAGCTGGTGAAACAATGGGGGAAGCTTGCCTCTCCCACTGTCTGGGTTCCTCTTAACTGGCACACTACTACAGGTGCTCAAAAGGGAGCTCATCCGGAGCATCCTAGTTCTTTGAGTAGCTGCAGCGATGGTTAAGGCAGGGAATCTGCCTGAAAAGGAGGCCTGAGGTTGCTCTTCAGGCTTCCCTCTAAATGAGAAATAGCTTAAGGAGTCCTAGACTCATATTTCACACACACCTACTAACATCCATGCCAAAGGATAGAATGCTAAGAATATTGTCAATCTGACAGCATACATCATATAAGATACATCATATAATGAGATACATCATATAAGGGGGGAGATTTCTGGGCCAATTATCAGGGTTGCCAGAGGCCAGGGTTACTGTATCTGCCGAGGCACACTTGTAGCGGTGCAAAGATTGTGGGGCTAGGGTGCCAAGGCAGAGCAATCTCCTGGTTCAAAGGTGAGGAGAAAGGCAGAAAAGGGCCTGAAAAGCAAACCCGGGAAGGCAGGCAGCAGCCTTAGTTGGTTCCAGGGAGGGAAGCAAGGCAAAGGAGCCAAAGTTGCTTTTTTTGGGGGGGGGAGGTGTTGGTGTCCTTGAGAGGTGGCTATGTGGGCACTGGAGCTACAGTTAGTGGTCACGCTTGGAGGAAGGGTGAGGAAGGAAGAACGGTTGTATAGAGAAGAGAGTGGGCTGATATCTGTCTGGGGCGCTGGCTGGCACAGTGGTTCTTGGGTAGTGGAGGGAATGTGTTTAAGAACATAAGAACATAAGAAGAGCCCTGCTGGATCAGGCCAAAAGCCCATCTAGTCCAGCTTCCTGTGTCACACAGTGGCCCCACCAGATGCCTCAGGGAGCACAAGACAACAAGATAACCTGTTTCCCGTTGACACTCCCTTGCACCTGGCACAGAGAAAACCCACTTCTAAAAACCAGGAGGTTGCTTATGGCTTGTAACCTGTGATGGTCTTTTCCTCCATGAATCTGTCCAAACCCCTTTTAAAGCCATCTAGGCCAGATGCCATCACCACATCCTGTGGCAAGGAGTTCCACAGATGAGCAAGGAGTTCCACAGATGGAACTTTGATGGAGCACCAGCAGGTAACTGAGCAATTCATGAGCAAGAGATGGCAGCAAACTAGCAAACAGTGGACATGAGGGGTCTGTGACCCAGCATTTTATAACCGTAACTCCCATTGGGAAGCAAAAAGGCTATTGTGGGGCGAACAGGACCTTTCTTTCGATGGTCCATTCCCAGTTGGAGATGGTTGCCTCTATTGATTGCTCAGGAGGCCTGTCATACAACTGTTGTTATCATCACACAACTCTTGATTGAGTTTGCAGTGACGTTGGTGAGGGAAGATGTTGAAGGCACTTCTTTTGTGTAACTAACAACTTTGTTTACTCCAGAGTCAGAAAGTTCCCCAGATGTGGTTTGTTTGCAGGTTCATATTTGCTGGCAAAAGCACGGTTCAGACAGTCACCATATTTTCCAAGATGCAAAAGAAAGGCAAGGCTTCTCCTAAGCCAGGGAGCAGTGAAGAGTTGGTTGCTCTGAAAAACCAAAGTTGAGTTGAACCAAAGTTGAATCAAAGTTGAATCAAAGTTGAGTTCAACCCTTAGGGTCCTGGGGTCTGAGGCTTCCTTGCCATCAGCCAATTTCAAAATGCCCCAAGACTGGTTGCTGGCGTCCTCCTTCCCTGGCATGCACCCAGCACCACATTCATCATTTGTATAACACACAGCACAATCCTATGCAAGTCTACTCAGAAGGAAGTCCCACTGAGTTCCATGGGACTTACTCCCAGGTAAGTGTGTATAGGATTGCAGCCTAAATCTGTCAGGCAACATAGACTATGATAGACTTTAAAGATCAATTTTACAGTTGCTTCTCACTTGTGCTTGATTTGCAATATGCATTAGTTTATTTATGTGCAGACAAGGCATTCTCAAGCACTTAATGTTGACATCCCTAGGTATATAAGCAAAAAAGATGAGTAGGAAACTTGGTACATGCCAAGTGAACAGGTGTCAAGAATTACCTCATTATCCACCCTTTTCTTTCCCACAAATACAACAGGAAAACTGAACTCGGAAAAAAAAACATCTACGCCAATGTGTGGCTAAGCATTTGAGTGAAATAGCTAACTTCCATTCGTGTTGCTATCCCATCTCATTAGGTAGCATAAAAATTGGCAACAAGAGCACTGCAAATAATAACTGTCATCTTTGCAGAGGTCAAAAATGACTCATGGCCAAATCCTATGACTAAGGCTGCTACCCCATACATATGTACCTAAGAATAAGCACAACTGAATACAGTGGGACTTACTTCTAAGTAACCATGTGTGGGGTTGCACTGCATCGTCTGAATTTTGAGGGAAAACAGCTCAGTTTAATGAGCCCAATAATTCTGAGACTGAATAGGGGGGTTCACCAATCGCTACTGAATGCCGTACATTGCTTGTCCAACCAGTGGGCCATGGGAAAAGTTGCAGGGAGGTAATGAAGCCAGGGGCTCCGGACAGGGTCCATTGGATAGTATTTAGAGACTGAAGGGCATCTGGTGCAGCCTTTCATAGACTTTTGCCTCCTAATCAGTGGTTTTGGGTAGGGGGGGGGCTTCCTCTGGTGGAAGACAAGCCAGATAGTTTAACAACACACTAACTGCTTTGCACTGCTGCAGTTAATGTTCCTTTAAAGGGCTACGGAACGTGCCTACAGCAATTTTTTTGTAACCACTTCTACTGCATTCTTGACATGGGATAAATAAACAGAACTGGCAATGTTACTAAAACCGTCCACTAAACATTTTTTTTTATACCCCATGTAATAGCAACACATGCTGGAATTTAAATATCACTTCCATCAGTGCTCTTTTCTCTGCTAATAATCAAATTGCAACCATCAACTCTTCGTTTTAAAAGGGGGGGAACCCTCAACTTGCTCTGAAAAGTAAGCACAGCCATTTGAAACCTTTTTTTTTTTTTTTTGGGAGTGATCTTGGAATGGAATGTCAATTCTTAAAAGTGTTGAATTTGTATTGCTGCCAGCTCGTAAACATATTATAATGTAT
Source organism: Plestiodon gilberti rubricaudatus (assembly GCA_026170595.1). Classification (NCBI taxonomy): domain Eukaryota; kingdom Metazoa; phylum Chordata; class Lepidosauria; order Squamata; family Scincidae; genus Plestiodon; species Plestiodon gilberti. The sequence goes on along the minus strand of JANXHW010000001.1, from coordinate 291,362,462 downwards.
ATTGGCCTATTTTAGCAAACAGCAAAAATAATAATGTACTTTTAAAAAGAGTGTGAAATGCTTCTTCCAAGATATAAAGCAGCGAAGATGAAGTAATATGTGAATATGGCACTTCTGACTTAATGAAGGCTCCTGAATAGTACATCACTTGAACCGACTGCAGGGTTGGCTATACTGCATTGACTGTGAGTAGTTCTTCCCGCTGAATATATATCAGGGTTGCTCTCCCTTCCACATTTTTGGGTTGATACATGAAGAAAACCTCATACATTTGGAGCACCAAAAAGGCGCACGCTTATCCAGCGGGGTGGTGGTGGTGGTACACGAGACTTCAGAGGGGAAAGGGGAATTATTTTCCCTTACCCCTCTGTAAGCCTCTTGCTCCACAATGGGTCTTCTCGGACCTGTGCCAGCTCCTTAGCTGGCGCAAGTCCAAGGAGAAGAAAGGGGGCAGGGAGGTTTGAAAAGTGGGGATAGGATTCAGCGTGCACCATTGCCACTGAATCCACCCCTCCCATCTCCTCCCCACCCCTATTCCTCCCCGCCCCACCCTGCCCAGTTTCACCCGCTTCCCACCCGCACCGCTGCCTTACCCTGTCCGGCAGGCACAGAGGGGTTACGGCGCTACCGCCTTGCAAAAGCACCACTGTTGAAGCGCTATGCTCGTTGGCAGCCATTTTATGACAGCGGAACTCAGATCTCCTTAGCATGATTGGTGTGCATGTGTAGAAATGCAAGTCATGTTGATAATCCAATTGCTCAACCAATAATGAAATAATGGGAACATAAAAAGAGCCCTGCTAGATCAGACCAACATTTGTTTCCCACAATGGCTAACCAAATGGGAAGCCCACCATTGAGACACAAGGACAGCAGCCTCTCCTTTTAGAGCGAGGTGTCAAACATAAGGCTCATGAGCTGGATACAGCCTGCAGAAGCTCTTTATCTGGCCCACATGATAATTGGTCTCTTTCCTTCATCAGTGTTGCTTCTGCCAAGGCGCTGGGAGGGAGAGACATAAGGAGGCCTCAGAAGGTGAGGAATGGTCCAGGGAGAAGGGACAGACCAAGAGGGGTGAGAGAGGGAGAGTCAATGCTGAGGTGCTGGGGGACCCCAATTATCACACGGGCTGCCCTTTCAGCAGTGCTGCTTCTGCCAAGGCGTCACTCCACAGAGCACCTCTCAGCTGCTAACCTGCGAAGTGATGCCTCGGCAGAAGCGGTGCTGCTGAACGTTTGGCCCACGTGATAATTGGGCTCTCCCAATGTGTTGATTGGGCTCTCCCATATCTTGAAAATATGAACAAGGTTTGCATGTTTACATTTGCAGCTAATGAGTTACTAAGTGAGAACAAAGTGCTTATTTCTAGTCTGTTTAATGATGTTTAATGATGTTTAAACCTGTTTAATGATGTCGCTTCCTGCTTAATGATGTTACTTCCGGCCCTGAGCAGGCACCATGAATACTATTCAGCCTGCTGTATGAAACAAGTTTGACACCCCTGTTTTAGAGAGTCCCGGAGGAGGAGGAGGAGGAGGAGGAGGAGGAAGGAAGGAAAGTGCAATGGTTCCTTGTGGATGTTTGTGGAATCCCTACAAAACATCACCAGAACATCAAACACTCAAAGCAGCCCTCAAAATGCAGAAGAACTTGTGCAGAGGAGCTAGGAACTGATCATATGGGTCCAATTCCTTTTCTGTCAAAGAATGGCAAAGCTAAGAGGAAAAGGTTTGCACAGTTGGCACTTCTGATGTGATGATCAGCTGCTGCAAACACCTGTATTCTTGCAAGAGAACTTTTTAGATAATTTAAGGAGACGGTTTATGCCATCTGTAAAGGTTCATCTATTAACTACAGTATTACCATAAACTGTATGGTAATACAGTAGTTAATAGATGAACCTTTACAGATTTCCAAAATATGACTACAACGATGCTATTTTGTAATTCGAAACTCCACCCATTTTCCCAGATTTTTGTGTGGCCTACTAGAGCTTGAGAGAGTCAGGGTCCTGATGAATAGGTACAAATTCCTTGTGCCCTTTGGCTGCATGAAGCGCTGCTCCGTCATCAGAAGCGCCTTCTATTCTTTGTATGCACACAAGCATTCATCCCCATCTCTCCTAGTAACTGGACATGCATGGTCACAAAATGAGGTGGAGAAAGGTGTTGGCCCGTTGCAAGGTTTCTGGAGGCATTGAGGCAAAGTCCTTCTTTGTCCCTGCAACTTACTGCTGGCAATGGGTGATAGCATCGCCCTGCTAGATCAAGTTCTGGCCTACAAATGGGGAGAATTCGAGGCAACTTACTGACCAGTGCCCGGAGGTTGAGGAGGTTGGGTTGGTTGAGTAGACCCTATTAAGCCACCCCATAGCTGATGGCAGTTTCTTCAATGGCAGTAGCACTTTTACCAGCCACAAAAATCATGAGAATCCTCCTAGTGTCCATGGTTGGTGAGCTAATATAACTGTTATTTTTAAGGATGTTTAAAAATAGTGATGGGCAGCGCAATCCTGCCTAGCTAGGCTGCAACGCACGTGTAGAGCTTGCGCCGCCTCCTATCTAGAGAGGATTCAGCACCGGCTTGGCTGGAGCACTCCTTGGGGGGAAGGGGGCATTTGTTCCCTTACCCCAAGTAGAGGTACTACCAGTACTCAAATGTGTGCCAGCTAGTTTGCTGGCGCACATTCGAGCGAACCATGTAATGGCGACCAGGCCCGGGAAGGGGGCTAGGATTTTGGCAGAGCTGCCGCTGCCGATCGCTCTTCCTTCCTGGGACCAGCCAACCAATCGCCCCTCCCGAAACATCCCGTTCGGCCCTCCCCCCTGCCCCTCCACCACCCGGCAGGAAACCTACCTTCCCCAGTGGCAGGTGCTCCACTCGATCTGGGGCAAGTAGAGCGGTGCCAGCCTTGGCGCTGGCACTGTCTACTCGCTGGGTGCTTCAAACGTGCTTTGTGGCATGTTTGCAACACCCCTAGACCTATTTTTAACTCTAGACACTATTTTTAAAACAGCTATATTCTAGACAGGATTGTGCAGTTAATTGTTTTGCACCTCTGAGATTATGGCCCTTCCTTTTTTGTTTCTTTGTTTTTTTTCACACTGAAGAGAGGTGCCCAAGTGTAAAATAATAAGTTGACTGAGAAATGTACAGTTTGAAGACTGTTCCTGCATGGGAGTCTGCACTTCCAGACTCTGCGAAGAAAAGGCTTGTTCCTGAGGCTTATGCTTTTCCGTTTTATGTAATGCAAAGCAAGTATCCCTATTTTAATCTTGCAAATGGTGGGGTCTATTGTTACCACAGCTCCCTGGCTACGTTTCCACAAAATCTAAATTTGGGATTACTAAAGAAGGGAAATAGCCGTGGGTTAATTAAGCCTCATTCTCACGAGAATACGTCTACCGAGTTCTCCAGAGTAACCCCCACCCCCGTAATACTTGAAAGGGAAACAGCAGACTTCACAATTGTCCTCTTTCTTGTGTCCTCCTTGCAAAACAGGAGAGGGTGAAGGGTTTACGAATGCAGGGTTAGGCCTCACGAGAGCGCCATCTCTTCATGTCCGCATTCATGGTGCGGTATATCCTTCCGCCATGTGCCAAAGCTGGGACAATTCACACTTTGTAACCACCTTATCTTGGCAGCAGAGCAACAAGGGATAATCGATCAGGGAGCCATGTAAAACTGTCACATTGGTGCAAACACTAAAAAGGATCCCTGGGCTTTTGCTTTACAGGAGCCAACAACAGCGGGATCCCCTTGGGATATGCTCAGGAAACCTGAGGAGAGGTGTTTTTTAAGGCTTAGAGATTTTGTATTCTCTTTCCCAACAGAAAATGTTGAAATAAGTCATGCCAGGAAAGGACTTTTTTAATTTTTCTTATTTTTAACAACTTTACATTAAAACCTTTACTCAAACTGACCAGCATTTGAAAATCCCATAGATGAATATTTAGGTGCGTTCCACTGATCTTTAACTCATCTCCTAGGGCTTAGTGAATTGTGGTGCCTGCTCATTCTATACTGTATCTCAGCCGCTTTTTCCAATGAATTAAAATAATCTGTGCTATATTAGGTAAATTCATAAAAGTTACCGCTCAATCCTAACTGGGCCAGGCGTAGACGCAATGTGTGTTGCACCGGCGGAGGCTGCTTTATGGCAGTCACAAAGACGCCTCCACTGGCGTGTGCTGCTGAGTCGCTGGTGGGTGGGGCAGTGTGGCCTCCCATGCTCCAATGGACAGCTGAAAACCCGCCGGATTAGGCAGGGAGTGGAACGGAGCAGGGAAGTGCAGAAAGGGGGTGGGCAGAACGGGGCAGTGATGGGGGTGGAGAGGACGGATCAGGCCCGAGAGGAGAGGTGTGTTCAGCTGTGGCACACGCCGAATCCTGACCTACTACACTATGTACTGCGGGACAGAACTGGAGTCCTACTTACTACAACAGATGAGAGAAGAGGGCAAACAAAGGGACCAACATGTCTAGAGCAAATCAAGTGGATATGTATCGCCGGGTTGGTACACACCCTTCCAGTGAGGTGGCGACTGGATGGGGAAGAACTGCACAACTAGCCTTGGCTATGTGGTGGTGATATTGACACACAAGCTTCTCAGCAGCATGGGTCAGGGGCTAGTGTCCATGGGCAGCCTCATTGAGCAGCAACCGAGGAGCCAGAGGTCTCAGTCAGTAGGGCCCACTGTTAATCCCGGAGACCTTCTCTGTGCCCATAGTGTTCATGTGGTGATGGCAGAGCGGCTCCTTTGGGAGTAAGTAAGTAAGACAAGACTGATGGAAGGCAGCTTACTAAGGGCCCCTGACATCTGGAGCTAGTCTGGATGAACCTCGGGAAGCAGTCCCTACACCACTGTGTGTGTGTGTGTGTGTGTGTGTGTGTGTGTGTGTGTGTGTGTGTTTGTGCGCGCAGTGGTGTCGCTGGAGGTGGGGCGGAACGCTTCTGCACCGCGCTGACCTCCTTTACTCACCAGTATGAGACGGCCCCACCCCCTCGCCTTCAGAGCCATTCAGTGGGGCGAAGGCAACACGCAGAGTCTCCTGCGTGTTGCCTTCGCCCCACTGAATGGCTCTGAAGGCAAGGGGGCGGAGCCACCTCGTGCCCGTGAGTAATGGAGGCCAGCCCGGTGCAGAACTTAGCATTCCGCCCCACCTCCAGCGATATCACTGTGTGTGCGCACGCACACATGTATGCTTGTTTGTGAGAGAGAAGGAAACTCTTGTGAAGGGGGAAATATAGCTAAAAATCATAATTAGAAGGACTATAAGAGACATTTGGAGCAGTACTATCTGAAATAAAGAGTCTGCTTCATGTTGTCAGGACATAGGAAATGTGCAAATAAGTGGTATTGATTAAAAGCATGTTGTCACATGACTCTAGTAGTTGTGCACATGTTATGAAAAAATGTTAATTCAGAATAGAAAATGAAAGAGAATCGTTTTTAAATCGAATTTACATCCTAACTTATCCAGGTTTTACGTCTGCAGGAAATGCAAAGACACGGATTGAGTCTCCAGTGTGCAACCACCACCAGGTACACCACCTTATCCCTGACAGGCCTCTGACAGGCCTCTCGAATAAGGAACACGCTTTCACAAAATGAAATTTGGCAACACTGCTGCTGGGACCGCATGAATCCTCTCCCAAAGAGAGCCCAACATTTCTCAAGAGGCTTTGCTGCCCAGCTTTGTCTCTTCCAAACCACGCATGCAGCAGCGACAGGGGAACTACAGAAAGCAGAGTTGTGTTTCTAAGCTTCACCACAAGAGGGTGTACCAGGGTCACAGCTTCCAGCCTGTGCTATTCCATCTACATAAGAAATAGATGGAGGGGGGGGGGGGTTAAAGGCACGTTACATGGTTGTCGGTTTCCAGGACAAGAATCTACTTACATAAATGTTGTATTTATAAATAATATTCTTGCTTAATGTCTCCTTTTAACACTGAACCCTGTGGGAATAGGAGTATCAGTTTAACTCCCTCTTTTGAAATGGACAGGAGAGCAAGAAAGATTGAAATGAGCGATGAGCTTCAGGAAGATGCTGTTATATGACTGTTTGTGAGGAACAACACGTATAGGTATACAGTACATGCATATATACATATACACACGCATATAGACACCTACCTCAGGGGGATCACCCAGCAGTGGAAATGCAATCCATCTGTTCTGTAGAAAAAGAAGATAAAAAAAGGAACACAGCGTTCTTCCGCAACAACATCAGCATCTAGGAAACTACAGCCCACATTTGCACTTTTAAAGCGAGCAATAGATGATCTTTTCAAATTTGGGATGCTTTTAAAACTCGAGGAACAAACAACAAGCACGAAGCTGTACTTGAAATGATTTTGGTATTGCAAATTGGTTACATGCTCTTACCATGGAGCTGATGAAAATAACTGAAGCTCTGCATTGTCGGGGGGGGGGGAGAGCTTTTCCTCCCCCCTCCACATCCTTTTAATAAATGAAATGAAAAAGCACCATTATTGAGCCACCTGCTTCTAATTCCTAACTGTGGCAACTTAATTCTGAAATTGTTTGTTAGCTGTGTAATATTGCAGCCATTAAAAATGCAGAGAAGCCATTACGTTCTTTAAAGCACTGTGCTCTAAGAGGGTGCAGCTTAACATTAGTGTTTTGTTTGGAGAAAATAACTTTCCTCCTAGAGAAAAGTAGTAAAAATTACACTTGTTCCTACTAGTGAAGGGGCAAAACCACTCTCATGTTGCAGAACCAAAGTAGCAATGGGGAAAAACATCAGGATGGCTATGGTATTATCTAAACATCCTTTTTTTAAAAAAAAGTATTCCTAACTGTTCTTGGGATATATTTTGACACTGAAATGATGCTTTTTTCATGCAAATGGTAGGAAAATCACATGCAGCAATTTCTATAAAGGTGTGTTGGTGGACAAATATGTATTCCTCTGTGACTATTATTATAGTATTTATTTTGTAACATAATGCAAGACCAATAAATAATCTATACCAAAATGTGATTGCTTTTCATAAATAGGCATTGCCTGACATGACCTAACCCTTTGAAATATATGCAATCTCTGCATTGTAGTAGTTTCCACTTGATAGACTCTTTCCCTCTGCTCCCTGCCATATGGAAAGTGTTACATATGCATAATGAAATGTAGAAACCTATATCTCAATATAGGTTTCTATTCCAATTGCTTGTAAAACAGAACTGCCATGGGAGAATCTAGATCTATATATTTTGGTTGTATGTCCACACCACAGATCACAATCTATAGGGTATTCCATGTAGGACTGCAGCAGTTAAGACTACGGTTTTTCAACTCACTAGGGAGTAAGATCCATTGAACTTAATGAGACTTACTTCTGAGTAAACATGTTTAGGGCTGTGCTGTTAGTCAATTAGGTCAAGCTGTGAAAACCCTTTCTGGTTTATTTAAATAGTAAGGTAAAGGTAAAGGTATCCCCTGACAATTAAGTCCAGTCGTGTCCGACTCTAGGGTGTGGTGCTCATCTCCATTTCAAAGCCGAAGAGCCAGCGTTGTCCGAAGACGCCTCCGTGGTCATGTGGCCGGCATGACTCTGCTTGCCACAGTGCATAGCATGCGGCTGGAACATGGAGCGCTGTTTACCTTCCCGCAAGCGGTACCTATTTATCTACTCGCATTGACATGCTTTGGAACTGCTAGGTTGGCAGGAGCTGGCCAAGCAACGAGCACTCACCCCGTCGCGAAAATTGAACTGCCGACCTTTCGATTGACAGCTTATGGTTCAGCAGTTTAACCCGCTGCGCCACCCGCTGGCCTATTTAAATAGTACCCCCGTGTTTTTTTCCCCTCAAATTGTGAATCATTTTTAACACAAGTACCTACTTACCAAAACACAGGTGGCAATGTGGCAACTTAAAAGAGGCAGGCTTGCTGCTTTTTGATGCAAGTGGGAATGCCTCTTCTAAGGCGGCAACCCTATACACCCCACTGAACTCAATGGGATTTACGTCTGAATAAACAGGCATAGGATTGTGCTGTAAGGTGGTGTGTGTGCGCGCGCGCATCAGCTAAAAACAATGATAGAACGTTTTATTTCCTTCAGAAGTATTGTTTTATTCCGCTGCAAAACATGCATATTTAATTGATTAATCAATTTAAAATGGCTTGATTGATCAGTAGATTATACAGTTAATTGACTCACAGCGCAATGCTAACCAACTTTCCAGCGCTGGTGTAGCCGTGCCAACAGGGTGCACACTGCATTTTGCAGCGCGGGGGCAGTCATGGAGGCCTCCAAGGTGAGGGAACATTTGTTTCCTTACCTCAGGGGTGCATTGTGTCTGCGCCGGTGCTAGAAAGTTGGCTAGGATTGCGCTGTAAGGTTGCAATCTTATATTGTACACATTTACCTAGGAGTAAGTCCACTGACATAATGGGACTTCTGAGTAAACATATGTAGCAGGGGTGAGCAATTAATTTTCTTAAAGGGCCACATGAGAAACTGGGACTGTTGTGGAGGGCTGTTCCAGCCCCCCCCCAAGGATACCAGGGTCCATGGATAGGGGCGAATGCCCCCTCTGCAGCAGCACGCCCCCCTCCGGTCATTCTCTTCCCTTCTTTAGCTGCTCCATGTCTTCCTTGCTACAGATGCTAAAAGCAGCAGCATGTTGCTTATAGCACAGGCGCTGAGTGCTAGAGAGGCTCCTTCCTGTTCTTCAGCTGAGCCTCTCTAGCACTCAGTGTGGGGGGGCACTATTTTACCTTATCCGTGACTTCCTTTAAACCTCACATGGACTGGTCAGGGACAGCCAAAGGACCGGATGTGGCCCTGGGGCCATACAATGCCCAGGTCTGATATATAGGATTTTTCTGTAAGATTATTTTTAAACATGTGACAGCCTTAATGAATAGATATTCCACATAATTGATGAGATCATGTTCATGTTTCTCCAGCAATTACACAATTTTATCAAACTTTGCATGTGGACAGTGGTTCAACCCCTGGCATCTCCAGACAGAGCTAGGGAAAATCTGTGTCTGAAACCATGGACAGTCACTGTCACAGCCCAATCCTGTGTAACTCTTGCGTATTCTTGTAACAGTAGATCCACTGGTGTAAGTGCACTTATGCCAGTGTAACTTGCCATACGCCAACAGGTGCAGGACAGAGACTGGCGTAACCCCCTCGGATGCCGTGCATGCACAGTTCAGACGCAGGATGGACACCAGTGCAGGGGGCATTCCGGGGGCGTTTGAACGCCCCCAGACTGCCCCCTGCGCCAGCAGAGTTGCGCTGACGTCCATCCCATGTCCGAATGGCGCATGCGCGGCGTCCGAGGGGGGTTACGCCGGTCTCCATTTTGTGTCCGTCGGCATAAATCCATTTACACTGGCATAAATCCACTTACACCGGTGGATCTACTGTTACACCGGTGCAAGAGTTACACAGGATTGGGCTGTCAGTGAGCTAGATGGACGAGGGGTCTGACTCAGTATAAGGCATCTTCCTATATTTTAGTAGAAGCTGCATCCTTTTGTCCAATGAAATAAAGAACTCAGTGATTACTCAGTATTCTTAGAGGCTCTGATGTGCATGTGTGACACGCACACATTTGTAAACTTTTATTTTTATTATTCAATACAAAATGCAAAGCAGTAATAGTATAACGCAACATCAGTTAGCAACCTCCCCCTCCACCCACCCGCTTCAATGCGTTTTGATTATCGGTTTTCCAATACAGCTTTCTAGGTTTTCTTCAGTACAGGCTAAATATGTGATCATAAGTAAAGGAATTATTTTCCTCAGAACAACAACAAAAATCTGATCCTGATAATACTGTTCATTTCAGCAAGGGATGAGACATTGCTTTCAACTGTGCACATTTTCAGCAAAAAAGCAGAATGAAATCTTGGAAGGATGTGAAGGTGCTGCAAGCAATGACCCTTCAGGACTTTGGTCCGAACATGCCAAAGGTTAAGATGGCTGTCAGCGAACCCACTTGAATGTCTCTGTGACATTCAGTAGTTCATTGTCATGCCAAAATATGCATTTAATGCCTCAGTGTTTGCAGATTGTTCTAGGCTCAACTTGCAGGGAACAGGACGAAGGAGCATCGGAAGAGACAATGCAATGAAACATAGAACACAGATGCGCGATGGCCGGTTCTTGTGCTGTTTGCACATGTGTGCTCCTCCTTCTACTCTTCCTGTGCGTATATCTCCACAGGGGATTGGATGCCCATGCTCAGGTCATCCGGTCCCTGCAGTCAAGATATACCTTTAGCTAGGTAGGGTTCCGTCTTTTTTTGGATGGTCCTGATTCTGTATCTGTAAAGGCAACAGCAATGTGACAGACAGAATAGTGTGTGTTTATTTTTATATACTTATGTATCCCACCCAGGGGCATTCCTAGGGATTGCGTCACCCAGTGCGGGAGGTCAGTGCGTCACCCCCATGATAGACCTCCTCCTATGCAGTGGGCTGGGCAACGCATCATTGCCCTTTCCCCCGCGTCATTGCCCCGCCTCCCACATAATCAAAATTACACCAAATTACAATATCACACGCACAGTCTAACCGCGCAATCCTGTGTAACGATGCCCCGGGGCAGGGTGTCGAGAAAGTGCCGGAAAGCACTTCCACGACACCCAGAGAGCAAGCAGCGCCGGCGCTGCAGCCTGCGCTGTTTGCCCTGCCGTCTCCCCGGCCCTGCGAACGCCGGAACGGGTAAGTATAACACCGGTCGGGGCAGGGGCGGGGGGGAGGGCAGAACGGGTGGCAAGGGAGGGCGGCCATTGGCCACCCGGGGCCTGGAGGAGGCGGGGATACCAGGGTCCAAGATCTCCAATATCCTGCGCTCCCTCCAGGCCCCAGATACGCTGGCACGGGCAGCACTCTAGAGCTCGTGCACATTCGAGGAGGCGGGTCTCCTGTCGCTTACACAGGGGGAAGGGGATGATTGAACCCTTCCCCTGAGTTGTTCCCAGGCTGCCCCTGGGCTGCCCCGGGCTGTTCCCGGGCTGTCCTTTGATAGGATAGGCCCTTTAGGCCGGCCGCCGTATCCTACACAGGATTGGGCTGCCCATGTATGTTTGCAGGTCCCCACCTCCTAAACTCATCACAATTCAACAGATGTAGATTTTCTTCACATAACTGGTGGGAAAAGCTCCACCCGGTAAATGTTAGACCAGCACTTCTCCAAGAGTGCTCCTAGGAGGCCCAGGGCTCCATGAGGCCCCTTCAGAGACTCCACCAGCACAGCATAAGTGGCTGTTGTCTGCCCAGTTTGCTCGCCTGTCCCTCCCGCCTCCCCTGTTCATGGCTCTCCTTCCTCGTTCCCCTCCTGTTCTAGCTCTTCGCCAGTATTCAGCATTGGGCTCGCTGCTGTGCCACTCCAGGCATGCGCTGGTGGTTGGGGCTCCTCGAGACTCCGCATATGTGCCAGCGGAGCTCCCTGAGACTCCTTTTAGGAGTGTAAAGGTCTCTGGAGACTGAAACATTTGAGGACAGCTGTATTAGACTATTGTTACAGGCACAGGAGCAGAGTCAGGAGAAAAGGTGATAACCTTACTGTAAACTAAGCCCAGTCTGGTTCCTTGCAGTTCGGAACCTTTTACGACAAGTCCAATTTTATTCAGGTTTAAACCTGCTTTCCCTATTAAATAGATAGGGACTCGCAACCAAAGACTCGGGACTTGGGGGCAAAGACTTGGGACTTGACTTGAAACTTGGACCCAGAGACTTGGGACTTGACTCGAGACTTGGAGTCAGAGACTTGATCCACATCCCTGCTTGGTTCCAGTTTCACTTGTTTGCCTGTATCCTGCTCGTCTTCCTTAGTGTTCCCGCCGGAAGAGTTGGCCCTGCAATTGATCCTGCACCTGAGTTTTCCCCGGGTTCCATATGCTCAAGTGTCACCCCCAGCCTGGGGATTCTATAAAGACTCAAGGGCCAGATCCCAGAAGTCCATGCAAGATCTAGCCCTGATTCATCAAGTTCTGTCCATCAGTTTCCATGATCCACCTGTGACCCATCATTGGTCATTTCAATTCATGTGCAACCACTTCCACCCAGTACTCTGACTTGCAACCCAATAAAGATGCCCATAATCACCTGGTGGATCTGATCACTATGTAAAAGAATTACTTCAAAGCAAATTATCTATCTACATACAGTAAATCTATTGCTATATACAGTGTATGCAATTGAAAGCACTGTGGACTTGTATGGAAAAATTAAATAAGAGCTTTATGAGCTACATTTGAGCATAGGAAAAGAGGTATAGAAATCTTTTACATACATTACATTAAATAAATAAAAAAATGTAACAAACATGAATGTAATAAGACTGGGGAAGAATCTGCATCAACAGCAATTTTTTGTTCAAAATTACCAATTAGCCATTGACAGATCGATCTGCCATGAATTTGTTAAATCTCTATTTTTTCTTTTGCTATCCAAGTGAGCAGCTATCACCACATTCTGTACCAATGAATTCCATGTGTTGATCATGCCTTGGGTAGAGTATCTTCCTATTGCCCTGGTACACATATTCACCGGGGAGGGGGGGTTGCAATAGCATGGTGAAGAAGTGGCAGAAGCTTCTCCCCTTCCTGATAAGGATAGCTTGGCTTCCATTGTGAATCAAGCCCTTGGGGGGGGATCTAAATCAGGCTTTTGCACAGTCAGGCACTCATGTGGGGGGCCAAGTTCATATTGCAGGCCATCTGCATGGGGGAAGCACCCAACATCATTTCTCTAGACTTAGTAAACACTAATAGCATGAGCCCCGTTCCCCTCTGGGATTTGTAGTTCTTGAGAAACATCTCCCATAAATGTGGATCCATACCGCACACGGCTCGGGGCGTTGCGTCCAGCCGAGTCTGCGTGCGTCCAGTGTGGTGCTATTTGCACGTGACGGCGTTCGCCCGCCGGCTGGTCGCGTCCTGTCTCAAGTGGAGTCCGAGGTGACTTTTGGCACGTCGGACGCTCCTGGAACGTGCCAGAACACGACCAACGTGAACGCATGCGAAGTGGATCTGTCTTAAGGAAGTGCATGTGTGTGTGTGTGTTCTAGAGGGGGGCAAGAGCTGACAGACAGTGTTTCCTCTAAGGTGCATCGCTGAGTGGCCGCATAACTCTCAGACAAGCTCCACACAGCACAGAGCTTGGCAACCTGGACGTTCCGTGATCACATGATGGCGTCATCGCCGAACATCTGGAGGCAGCATCACAATGCTCCCCGGCGGCAGAAGGGGTCCGCTTGCTGGCACAGACCCCTGAGAGGGCACAGTGCTGACAGCTCCCTGTTTTTGTTCTAACATTACTTCTGATTGCCACCAGCAAATCACACATGCGGTTATAAGATACGGACACCTCACATAGATACAGTCTGCATAAACATCCCCAAGCGTGATCTATAATTTATCCTCTTTTCCTTTTCCTCATGGTATTGGGGTTGCAACCCATGCGGCACCCACCTGAACCTCTGGGCCTGAGTAAAGTGCCCCCTTCACCCCCATACTTGGGCTTGGAGATGTTCCCATCGCATGGGTCACATGGGATCAGGCTGTAAGCCCTACTAAATACAGAGGGACACTTCCAAATAAATAAGCTTGGGATCAACACACGATTGATTGATTGATTGATTAATTGATTGATTGATTGATTGATTGATTGATTGATTGATTGCTGTATTTTCACCTTTTAATTCTTCACCGCCTTGAACATAGGAAAGGCGGTATACCACCTTTCCTATGTTCAAGGCGGTGAACAATTAAAAAACAAAATACAACAATAGCAACATATGAGTAAGAAGCATTATCCTTTTCCCCAAACCAAAACAAAAAACAACCCCCCCCAAACAGGACTGGATGAAGACCTTTAGAGGCCCTAAGCACTGAAAATATTTTGGTACCCCCATATATATATGAAATTCAAAAATAAAAATACTAAACTGTAAAATAACATTTTATCTTTTGAAATGAAACAAAACTTACAGTAAGATTCAGAGCGCAATCCTGCGGAGTGGAGGAATGTAAAGCATGTTCGCAATGCCTCGTGAGAAAGGGAGGCCGGCTGCCCTCACTCCACCGCCAGGACGGCCCCACAGCCGCCAGAGGAAGGTAAGAGATCCCTTGGTAGGGTGATCTAGGATGCGAGGGAGGCCATTGGCCGAGCCGTCCCGGGAGGGGGCAGGGATGGCATCTGCCATATACCCGTCTCCCGCCAGGAGGTTACATGGCCTCCTCCTACTTCCACCAGCTATTTAGCTGGCAGAAATCCGAGGAGGCCCATCGGACCTTCCCTGGTTTACACCGGGGGAAGGGGACGAACGTCCCCTTTCCCCGAGTAGACCTCCAGGAACAGGGATAGGATTCGGCGGGCAGCCCTGGGCTACCTGCCGGATCCTTACGCAGGATTACGCTGTTAGTTACAGTAAATGCTTCGGCACCAGTAGTACATTACATTTAAAAATGTAACATTAAATTGAGAATACAAAGATGATTCGGGTAGGACAATCCTATCCTCCCCTCCCTGGCCTAGGCGATTCAGCATGGGTTGTGCACTGAATCCTATCCGGTGAAGGAACAGCCTGGAGGTCAGCTCAGGGTAAGCAGGCATTTGC